>PVJX010002841.1:0-27245 GCA_004027295.1 Dolichotis patagonum | reverse complement strand
AGCCTCCCAAACTACTGAGATTACAGGTGTATGCCACCACAACCAGCTGGTGATTTTCTGATTCAGATTCCTTTTACATATTGTAGCTGACATTCTTCTGTAAAGTTTTTCTTTCATCAATTGAAATTTGTTCAGTTTGTCTCTTGTTTTAAGAAGGCAGGATAAGGGCTGGAGGTGTAGCTAAGTGGTAGAGAGCTTGCTTAGCATGTACAAATCTCTGAGTTTAATCCCAACCACTTGGGGGAAAAAAAAAAACCAGGGTAAACCGGGTGTGGTGGTGCACACCTATAATCCCAGTACATGGGAGGCTGAAGTAGGAGGATGATGGTTGCGTGTTCAAAACCAGTCTGGGCTACAAAGTGAGCTCAATGCCAGCCTGAACTGCATAGTGAGACCTTGTCTCAGAAAGAAAAAATAAAATAAAATAATAAAATAAAATAAAATAAAATAAAATAAAATGCATAGAAAATTCCTTCCCTTTATCAATTTTCAGTATTTTGTATTATTACTGTCTTCCAATGATAGAAATTTCTTTTTTAATATCAGTCTGGATTCAGTTATATCTATTCAAAGCTTATATTCAGTCACAATTATCACTGTTTTTATTATTGGCACTTGAACTTTTCCAAAGTGGGCCAGGGTAAGCTCCTTCAAACAGGCTCCAAAGTCTCACAAGCCCTTACTGGCCTCTGAAAATTTGATTGTAAGCTGGAAGACGATAACCTTTTAACCGAAAGTTAAAAAGTTAACCTAAAAAAGCCTACTGCTCAAGTTCTTATATTCTGTGTAAGACTAAAAATAGTCTTAAAAATTCATATCTAATAAGACCACTGATAAACTTCACCAAGAGCATTGTTTTGTAGCACATGCTAAGCAAATGCTCAGGGGGAGAGCCACACACACACCCAACCCCAAGAACAGTACTTAACTTGTGTTTTCTTGTACTCTACGACTCCTCAGAATGTACCAATGACATCCTAAGGGACAGCAACAAAATGACATCTTGTTCTGCAACAGATTATCCCCCTGGACTAATCATCTACCACCTACACCTGTTTCAGTCACTTCTTTCTACATAATCTAATGATCTACTACCGTTCTAGGGTGAATCAGAGCAGTCTAGAAAACCTCCACCCATCGACCATTAGACTGAAGGATGATCCCAAGTGCTATGCTGCTATCAGGCCTCTATCAAGACAGAGAGAGAAAACCCTGCCCCCCACAAAAATGGGTTACAGTAGTGAGCCTCAGATTCTATGTGCACAGGAATTATCTGGGGGATTATAAAATGCAAATGAAATACAAATTCTGATCCAGCAGTTCCAGATTGGAGCCTAAGCATCTACAGTTCTAAAAAAGTACCAACATTTGTGGATGACAATTGGAGCAGCAAAGGGTCACAGGGACTCAAAAGCTCAGAGAAAATTTTTGTGCCAAGTTGGAGATAGTTTCCAATACTAATGCTAACATGGATACTCAAAAGCAGTTCCTTGTTATTTATTTATTTATTTTGTATTTTTTGGAGACAGGGTCTTGCTATGCAGTTTGGGTGCCCTTGAGCTCATTTTGTAACCCAGGCTGGTCTTGAACTCCCAATGATCCTCCCACCTCAGCCTCTTACATCCTGGGATTACAGGGGTGCACCACCATGCCCGGCTTGTTATTTTTTTTAAACACTATAACTTTCATTCTTGCCCAAAGATTTTATCCAATAGTTATTGGAGTACATAGAAAATTAAGCCCCACTTCCACCCATGTTCCAAGATTGCCAGTTCATAGCAGTAGCTGCAATGAAAACATAACTTATATGCATCCCCTCAAAAGCCAACAATGTTTGGGGATACCACTAGCAATGACTCTCAAAATGAAAACACATTAAAAAAAAAAAGAATAAAGTGGTCAAATATCAAGAAAACAGTAAAGAAATAAGCTCCTAGTAGCTTCTTCCCCGCTCAACCCCTACGAAAGCATCATAATCTAGCCACACGTGCTACAAGAGCTGGACTCACCTTTGCGGCATTGGCCTTCACCTGGGACACCTGGGTCATTCTCTGCAGATGCTGCAGTAGCACATCTTCTGCGAGCTCATTCTCGGGCAGAAAATACTGATACACATCGTACTGTAACCTCCACCTAAACTCCTGGCCCGTCCCAGTATCACAGGATGGAGGAGTCGCGTCTCTAAAGCCAACCAAGAAAATAGAACATCAGTCTTGTGTGGTACAGGTTTTATCTATAAAAAGGAGCCAGAAGCTCTAATTAAAAACTTTGTTTTTTATTACTGGGGATAGAACGGAGGGCCTTGCGCATGCTAAGGTAAGTGCTCTACCACTGGGCTAACAGCTCCAGCATTAATTTCAAACCTCTGCAGCAACAATTCCAATTTAATTGTTCCCCTTTCATAGAGGCATGAATGGCATTCTGGAGAAAACTATCACAGTGTTATGGACCAAATGATGTGCTCTCCTAAAATTCCCGCTTTGAGTCAATGCCCAGTGTGACGGCATTAGAAGGTAGGGCCTCTGAAAGGTAACTCCGTCATGAGAGTGGAGCTCTCATGAATGGAATTAGAGCCCTTATGGTAGAGACCCTGAGAGCTCTCTAGTCTTCCAAGGATATAAGGGGAAGCATGCAACCTGGAAGAGAGTTCTCACCAGAACCCAACTGTACTGGCATCCTGCTCTTAGACTTCAGCCTCCAGAACTATAAGATACAAACTTCATTGATCATAACCTACCCACTCTATGGTACAAGCTGACCATTCTTAACTCAAAAATCTGAAACCTGACATGCACTTATCTGACACGTGAAAAGCTTTAAATTCTGGATTTTCAGATTTGGGATGCTCAGCTGGTAAAGTCTATGCAAATATTCCAAAGTCCAAAAAAACTGAAATCTGAACTTTAACCATGTTGGATAAGAGATACTTACTTAACCTATACTGTCTTGTAAGACACACAGAGAAACAATTAAATAACCAGATTCTACTGCCATTTGATAGCTATGTTCATATGGGAAAGTCACCTCTATAACCCTTACAAAACCTCTCTGTAACATAAAAGCAATTGCTCTTTCTTCGTAAAATTGTCAGGATTAAATGACATAGCGCATGTAGTGTTCAGTACCGCAGAAGATGCAAGGAAGCATTCAAATGTTATTCAACATTATCACTGCTATTAAAGTAGGAACTTGGGAAGTTTTAAATTAAAAAATAATCCTTACAAAACATAATGATGTTTCAGAACAGATTCTTTCTACATGTGCAGTGCTTTATAAAAGCTAAGGTGGCCAGGTGTGGTGGGACACACCTGTGAGGCAGTCGTGGATCACCTCAAGTTCCAGGCCAGTCTGGGCTACAAAGCATGACTCTGTCTCAAAACGCAAAACCCCAAACCAAAACCAAACAAAAGCCAAAATGTACTTCCAAGCATATAACAAACTCAAATCTGGCTCTTGAAATAAAGATTTCATAGTTTGATCATTTTCTTCATGCCTATATCTTGTAATCTGAGCAACTACTTTGAAGATAACAATATGCAATATATTAACCATTGTTAATCTCCTATTATTTTGTTTTGAAATTCTGTATCATTTTTATTCTTTTTTCATTTGAAAAGTTTAAAAAAAGTGCTGGAAAGGAATATTAGCTATAAAGGACAATTAAATGTTAGTAATGAGGTTTAAGTTATACTAATCCCTCCTCAACTTTTAAAAAAAATTCAGTTTTACTACAGAGAACTACAGGCTGCCAAATCTAGTCATGAATGTTCTAAAAGCAATTTTAAGAGATGGGAGACAGTCATACCTCGCATAGCCTAGGTTTGCTGGAGCAAACTTGATAGTCGTTTCAAAGAAATTATACTCCAAGTAAATGTTGGGATCAATATCTAAATCAAACTCCAAATTACAGGCTCCAGGGATAGGATCTGGATGAGAAATAGGGAAGTTACTAAGTGAAGAATTCTTCTATATCCAAACCAAGCTCAGACAAAAAAAACCCCAGAACTTTAGCAAGAACTCCTATAAAGAAGTGAAACACTAAACACAGAGCTGCTTTGCTCTTATCTCATGGACTGAGGTTAAAGAGAGTAAAGTTTGCTGAGAGTAAGCAAGGGACAGAAAGCCTTTTCTGTAAAGGGCCAAACAGTGAGTATTTTAGGCTTTGAAGGTCTGCAGGTCTCTGTGACAACCCTACCCTTGGGGTGACAAGTCACCATAGACAATATATAAATGAATGCACATAGCTGTGTTTCAATAAAACTTTATGCACAAAGACAAGCAGCAAGGTGGATTTGGCTGGTGATCTACAGTTTGCCCATCTCTGCCCTCCCTGTTAAAAGCATTACAAGAGGCAGAGATTCTTAAACTAGCACTCAAAAGTGGGTTTTAGGGGCTACAAGAATGCCCTGAAATTGTGTGCCAAATGTTAAATCTGCATTGCCTTGGGGGAGAAGCTCTTAATTTATTGGTTGGGTCCGTGGCCTCTGAAAAAGCTTACAGTGCTACAAACAGGAAGAAAAACACTGCCACAAAGGAAAGGAGCTACATGGGCAAGAGAGGAAACAGTGTCCACTTTTCCGTGGCCTCTTTCAACAGAGAGACAGATGGGATTGTCCTCACCACTGGAACAGCGTGGGAATGCATAAAGGAGTAAAAATAAAGGACTCAAGACCACTTTGGGGAACAACATTTGGATATTTAATTTAGTTTAATAATATGACTAAAAGAGCTCTTGTTTTCTTGTTAGGAATCCTCTTCATGACCTTTATGTGCAGCAAAACTTGAAGTCAATTGACTTTAGCTCAGCTCCACATAAAGCACCATCAATAGTGTACTCAAGAGGAGAAGTTGACAAAAGACGGAGCAAGTAAACCAATTTAAAGATTTAGCAGGCCACAACCTCATTCTCACACCTGGGCCTCAGTTTCCACAGTCTTGGAATTCCAGTGGTAGGTTTCTCCAGTTCAAGTGGAACATGCGAAGGGCATGTATGTCTCAGTATCACCTGCAGACTTCCTCACAACTTTGAGATTTTTTATGTTCTCCCTTTCCTGCACTTACAAATACCCACCACACTGTATTCCCACTGAACCTCCCCAGTTTATAATTTTTCCTCATGCACTGTCCTTGCTGGAACTCTAAAGACTATGGCTTTTTATCAGGTATTTAAACATTAGTTACAGATAACATTTTCCTCCCCACTCATTGCCCAGTTTCTACCTACTTTACTTCCTACTGCTCCCTTTCCTTCCCTTTACCCCCAAACTTTAATAGTAGTATAAATTTCTATACCTCACTGTTACTCCTCCATCACCCTAATTGTTTTTGTCACTAAAAGGACTTGCATTAAAGACAGCTGATGACTCCTCCTTGCTCTACCAAATAGACACTTCCAGTCACTTCTCTCTGTAATCTAGTAGTCCTGACTCCTTCTAAAGGCAGGACCTCAGGGCTTTCCTATCTCCAGGACTACTCCTCGGTCCTGCACATATTCCTCTGCAATAAGGAAGTATCCACCAGAAATTTGCCAGACACACAGCAGGCACTAGGAAAGTACCTGCTACTATTTTCCCTCCTAAATCTCTAAGCACCTGCCTGATCAATCTCAATCACACCCACAGCTTTCACAAGGAGCTATTTAGCTGAATATCTAACCTCGCTCCACCTCTCCAGGCCTGTACTTGCCACTGTGCATTGCCATCCAGATGGCCCACAAGCCTCTTAGATGCATGGCATCCCAAACTGAAGTCGCCATCTTCTCCATCCCACCCCAGACAACATCCAGCACAACAGCGCTGCTCCTGTGCCTATTTTGTGTCACTATTTCCAGGCTTCCAAACAGGAATCCTGTGCCCCTTTCTTATAAACCACTCACTGGTCAGCCTATCTCCCAAACAGATCCAACCCAGGCCCTCTTCTCCACCCCCTAGCTTGTGCCTCTGTGCAGATCCTCACTTCTCACTTTGAGCCCTCAAAGCTGTGCTGATTCCTGGCTGTGCTGTGCCTTCTCCAATCCCATGCCCTCAGTGCTTCCGGAGTTAGCTTTTTAAGTGATGAAATGAACCACTTCATACCTCTGCCTAAAAAACCTTATGATTCCCTAGGACAAGGCTCAGGAAAGAGTGCGAACCGCAAACTGCATACACACAAGGCCCTTCACACCCTGGCTCCAGCCACACCCACTGCTCACCATTCTCCAGACACTCTACTCTCCTTCATCACCCTGTGCTTACTGCTGCCTCTGCCTAGGGTAACTACTAAATAGTTAAGGACTGTGTTACTGCTTTTCCTTAAGTGTTTTTGAGCAAATAGATGGCTTTTAGTCACTACCTAAGCTTTCAACGAGGATGCCTATTCTTGGACTCTCTGGCTATAAAAACATTTCTGACACAATAAATTGCACTTTGTAACAAACGACCTTAATAGGATGACTTCTCTCCCATTTTCACAAACATATCCCATGGTCCTCAGAGTAACAGGGAGTCAAAGACAGGAAGGTTACCTCTTTCCGAGTAGGAGAGCGGAATGGCCACACTCTGGACAGGCTTCGAGTCTACAGACGCCAGATACCAAGTGCACATACTCTGCTCTGGTCTCAGGATGGAAACCAGTCCTTTGTCATTGCCTGTGCCGGAAGTACTGGGAAGGACAGTCTGCAGTGAAGCATAAAAGTCATCATGAGCAGGGAATGAAGCAATACACAGACATGACCGAGGTCATCGAGGAGGCACTAGGCACATGGGGCTCCAAATTGTCTCAAAACAAAAAGGGGAAGGAGACCAGAACTTCCTTCAATAATTAAAGAACTCTTTCATCCCCAGGTTCACATGGGCACACCTACACACAGGAGAACTCTTTAAAACGCATAACTGTCGTAGTCAGTTGGGGTTGCCACAACAAAGTAGCATAAGATAGGTGATTCATAAGCAATAAAAATTTATTTCCCACCGTTCTGGAGGCTGGAAATCTAAGATCAGAGTGCCAACACGGTCAAGTTCAGGGGAGGGTCATCTTCTGGGCTGCATACTGCCAGCTTCTAGCTGTATCCTCATGTGGGAGAGGTGACAGGGAGCTCTCAGCAGGGTGGGGGGTGTCTCTCTTTTCTAAGGGCACTAGTTTTATAAAGCCAGAGCTCTCGTGACCTAACACCTCCTACAGACCCACTTCCTAACACCAGGACATTGCAGAGGGGCAGGGCACCTACAGTGCACAGCGGTGATCCTTGGTGAGGCATTGCATCAGTGAATTTCTGAAGCATTTCAGCTCACTTGCATCAAGATTTACTACGTTGTGTATTGGGGCTACCAAGACAAAGACATGAACCCAGGCCTCAAGGGCTTCACAGTGGGTAGAAAGCTTTATTGAGTTATATTAAAATATACATTATTTGCTAGGTTTTGATACATGTAGACACCAGTGAAACCATCAGCATTTCACGACTGTGAATACATGCATTATCCCAAAAAGTTTCTTTGTGCCCCTTCCTAATCCTTCCTCGTGCTCCTCCCTTCTAGAATTCCCCGTGCCCAGCTATCCAGAAAGCTTTCTGAATAATAACATGCTAAGCTAAGACATAATAGAATCAATGTTCTTGTAAAGCTAAGAAAACGGGAAGAGGAAGGGACTGATCAGTTTCAATTTGACAAGCATTAAGTGAAAATTGATTACCTACGGGGTTAATAGCCTCAGAGAACCAACTGTTGTGATGACTCAAAAGAAAAAAAACCCCATAGTCCCTAGGTTTGGGTAGTCTCTGGCCTCAGGACCTTTAGAATCATCAGCTTAGTGCACAGCAAGCATCCAGTTATGTAAATTTCTCTGTCCACATCCTCTCTCTTATCTTCATGGCTGTGAAATCCTCTTATTTGTGACAAAGCAGATGAAACTGGAGATAATTATATTAAGTGAAATAACTCAGGTACAGAAAAGCAAGTACCATATGATTTCACTCCTATGCAGAATCTACCAAAAAAAAAAAAAAAAAGAAAGAAAAAAAAAGAAAAAGAAAAGAAAAGAAAACCAAAACTGAGAGCTGCTGGGAGGGTACCAGAGGTCAGGGAAGGGGTTGACCCGTGGGGCAACCCATGGAAAGGTGGGAGCAGAAGTCCTGATGCTGTCACACGGAAGGGTGACCACAGATAAGACCATGTACTGTTTTCAAAAAGCTAGGTGTTACAAAAAATTAATTAGGGCCGGGGATTTAGCTCCATGGCATAGGTGCCTGCCTGGCAAGTGCGAGGTTGTGAGTTCATTCCTTGGTACCAAGAAAGACAAAAAAAAGGTCGGAGTTTGAATGTTTTCACCACAAAGAAAAGATAAATCTTCAAGGAGGCAGACATTTCCATTCCCCAATTTGTACATCTATAGAAACACCACACAGTTACCCCATGAATAGGTAGAATTCAGTTTTTATGTATCAGTTAAAGCAAATTTAAACTTATCATTAAAAATATTGTGTTTGCTGTGATGTCATAAAAAAGAAATCATTATTTGCCAATCAAAAAACTTTTAATTATATAGGAAGACTGCCTCGAAAACATTTTTTAAAAATACAGCTAGCAAAAAGGCAGAGGTGTGTGGATGGGCTCAGTGACAGAGGTCTGCAATCCCAGCTACTTGGGAGGCTGAAGCAGGAGGATCACAAGCACACTCAAGGCCAGCCAGGACAGTTTAGTGAGATCCTATCTCAAAGTGAAACATAAAAAGGAGTGGAGACATAGCTCAATGGTAAACACCCCTGGGTTGGATCCCTAGTACCAAAACAAAATATAAAATAAAAAGAAGACATCATCTATGTTATTTTACTGTGTCTCCTATGAAAAAACCTAAATAGGAGTTTTATCTTTGAATTTCATACCAGAAAAAAAAAAACTTAACCTCTCTTGATGAATTGGAAAACTTCTTCCTGTCCAAGAAAGTTATGAAATTTAACAAGCTTTAGTCTGCTGGGGCTATAAAGAACTTCAGCAAAATCAATGGATTACAGACACTATTATCTCTTGCAACTGACATAATTTACTCTGTCTTGTTTATTGGTCAAACCCTTCCATGTCTCGTTTATTAACTACCTTATACACACACCCATATTCTTCCCTTCTTTGAATCTTTTTTTAAATTTCTTTTGGTTATATACACAATTTTAAAACCTTCACAGTAAAGTTAAGGAAACAGGAATAAGACAAGCAAAATAATTAGTAGGAAAGACAGTAGGACCAGGGCCTGTAGAACCACATATGAGTTCCGTCAAGGTAGCTTTGTATACCAAATTCCAGAATGTTATTAAGATGGGTTTAGGTCAAATAAAGAAATGTGACTTCATCAAGAGTGAAATCCATTCATCAGTCTAAAGGATCATATAGGGCCAAATATACATGGACGTTCCTTAACAGCTTACAGTAATTCAAAGCATTTATAAAACTTTCTGAATCTGAGGTTATCGTTGAAGAGTTAGTGATGACAACTATAACTGTGTCCTTAACCATGCTAGACAGGGCTGGGATGAACTGAGTGGTATAACTGCTTTACTCACATGTCAGACTCCAAAGAATAAGGCTAATTCCAAGGGTCTCTTAATAAACTGTAATACTGAACAGTCGGACAACAACAGGAACACATTACAATGTATTCTCAGGTAAAAACCATTAAGGACCCACTGGAGTAAGAAAATGAAAAAGTGAGAAATCATGGGGAAAATGTACATGCAGGGAGTTGCACAGGGCCCCTCTCCTAGCGCTCGGCTTCCCCGTCTCTAAGCCACAGGCTGCCACACTCAAGAAAAGCCTCATGTCCATACCTTGCCCAGTCTCAGTCACTCACCTGACAAGATTCAATCTTGACTGTTTTTAAATATTTAAAACACAAAGTTAAACATCAAATTCTAATACTAACACTAAATATAAGACCCAAAGAGATCAAATGATTTTTTTGCTAAAATAATTCTTCATACTTACCCTTGAATAAGAAACTGTGGTATTCTGATACTGTGAATGTATCTGGAATATGACAAAAGTCACGTTGCTTGAAATATGTTGCAAAATGGCTTCCTGTGGAAAAGGCTTGTCGAGCTGGAAGTATCGAAATTTCCCAACAGAAAATTCAAGAAAACCTACAAAGGGAGAAAGTTTTCATTATAAGACTATCTCTCTAACATCAATTTATAAAAATCGTACTTATAAACAGAATGCAAATCTAACCCTCAGAAAAACTCCTTGAGGTAAATACCATGATGGCCTCTGTGTCACTGATGAGGGCATGGTGGCCTATAGTAGAGACAAGGGCTGGAGACAGTGCTCAGGGGTACAGTGAGTCAGAGGCCCTGAATTCAAGTATCAGCATGGGGGAGGGTATTCAAGGTCATTCAGCTAAAAAATGGTAGCACCAAGGGCTAAAATGGAAAAAATGTGTTTCAAAGGATGTAAACAATACTACGTAGCGGCCCTGAAGCAAGGCCAGCAGATCGCTGTAGCTGCTGGTTTCAAAAAGGAGCCTAAAGAGAATTGTTTCTGTGGTCTGTTGGCCATTTCAGAACTTTGGAAATGAAATGGTCAATTCATCAGAAAGAAATAGCAGGTGAGTATGGCGGACTTTAGGGGGCCTGCAGGGGAGAGACCCTGGCGCCTGGGGACCTGCACCCTGCGGTTGACTTGGGGTGCTGGGAGAACAAGGAGCTCCTCCCCTCTCTGGGGGGGGCGGCTGAGAGAGTGTGGCAGACTCTCGGTGGCCTGAAGGAGAGAGACCCTGGAGCATCGGGACCTACACAGTGCGGTTGACTCGGGGTGCTGGGAGAGCAAGGAATTCTTCCCGTCTCTGGGGGGCGAATGTGATCCTGCCTGCGTATGAGCTGAGAATCAGACATCTCATGTTGTCCTGTCCCCCATCACGTGTCCCCCCTCCCCCTACCCCCTGCCTAGCAAGTGGGAGCCAGTGAACTACTCATCTTGTGAAAAGATTGGCTATGTTATTTAGTATGAGCTCTCCATATGCAAAGATAAGGACAACCATTTGGAAGAAAACAAGAGACGATATGACAGATAGTGAAGATCTCTGGTTGTCTAGCTTTGAAATTTATGCTTTCTTATGTCCCATTCTGTTCTGTTTGCTGTGTTTAATTTTACTCCCTTTAAAATAAAATTTAAAAAATGAAAAAAAAAATACTAAGTACTGAAGGTGGGTTCTCAGAGCCCAGAATAAGTTCTCATCTGGTAAGGAGAAAAACAATTCTCTTCAGAACAGACAGCCTGGGTTTAGCATGAAGAACCCTCTTGGGGGTGCTATGGTGAATGTGCTGGAAATAAAGAATGGTATCATTTAGTGACTGCTGAAGAGACACAGGTGACTTCAATTTAGAGCCAGCATTTATAGTTTTAGGCATCTTACCCAATTGCCTGAGGCCTCAGTTTTTCTTATCTTGTCAAAGAGGATTGCATTACCTAACTTGAAAATGCAGGTACCATCAACATTGGCAAGTCTGTTTGATGAGTGTCCACACCACACACTTCACATAAATTGTGAACCACAGGTATTTTGGAAAAGGGAGCTTTTTTTAGCCAGGCACAGTGCACACACCTGTAATTCCAGCACTCTGGGAAGCTGACACAGGAGGATCACAAACTGAAGCCCAGCCTGGCAACATAGCAAGACCTTGTCTCAAAATTTTGAAACCCAGAGCAGCACAAAGGCCGTGGGCTCAATCCCTTGTGCTACCCTATCTCACTCTGTCCATGAGTCTATGTGCTGTATCATTCTCCTAGCTGCATACTGGTTCTTTTTTTTCCAATCTAATTCTCAAGTACTCCACCAAAGTAGGCTGGTTTTACTTCTGTGTGGTCCCGGATTCACACCTTCCCCAACCCTCTACTCAGGATATCTCTGTATGAATAGCAGAAAAGCATTACATAGGAAATGGAAAAAAGCTATTTACACATACTATAGATGAAAAGGAGTTGGTGAGATAAAGATTATAGTTCGTCAGAGTCCCATAACGGAACTATCATGTCTTATTTTAGAAAGAAATTAGTCAGTGGGTGGTTAAAAAACAAAACAAAATGAAACAAAATGAAAACAACACTCCAAATACTAAATAACACATTTCTAATTTATCCTTTTCCAAGAAGGCCATTTTTGAATTTTTTTCTAAATTCAACTATTTTATTGGAACAATTAACAACAAAATAAAAAAAAAACTATAAAAAAATAGTCTACCTGTTAAAGGAACCCCCCCAAATATACACAAATGATGCTAAAAGTAGAAAAATGATTATATAGTCCCCCAAACTCTACAGTGATACACTACTTTCATAATTTAGGGAGTTTTTAAAATTGATGATAGGAAAAAAGATTATCTTTACAATTTAATTTTCAAAAGTCAGAAAAATCTGCAATAGTGTAACAATGACAGCTGGAGATGCCTCCTATTTATATTACCAGAAAGACATTTTACATCTTCTATGGACAAACTCCAACTGGAATAGAGATAAAAACATCTCTATAAAACACAGAGATTCCAGTAGGGAAGGCTAGAAAACATAAGGGAACTTTGTGAGGTTTTTTTTTTTTTTAAGCAAACAACAACAGCAAAAACCAAACAAACAAACAAAAAGAAATCCCACATTTTTATATTATCCAGACCTTTCCATCATCATGATTATTTTATTAGAAAACCAAACTATATACAAACGAATCTCAATAAATGGCACTAAAAATATTTCTAATATTGCTCTTTAATTTTGATCTCATCTATTTTCAGTCTTCCAAGTCTTAAAAATACTCTTTCTGGTCTGTCAAACTAAGCAACATTAATCTATTTTCCTAGCAATTAAATGGACCTTGATCCTTTTACAACCTAAAGCCTTTGGCTCAGTTAGTATCCTGCTTTTCTTACTTTCACTTTTTTTCACTTGTTTTCTCCCCTTCACTTTTCCCCATAAGGCAAATATCTGTGATTTATAAAATAATCACTGGCTGTTGGGTACTGTGACCAAAACTGTTACAAGGAAATTCAAAAAGTATATTTAAGACTGCTGTCAGTATCACTCAGATTTGCCCTTCAGTATAATTTTAGAAAATGTTTTGATAATCCTGTATCTGTCTCCCAAGACATAAACCCTGACCCTGAACTTTTTAAAGCCCTGGCACAGGCTGACGCCATCGCTAGAGAAACTCCAGTGGCAAACTTTCCTTAGCCTATCACCCATGGGTGAGGATGAATCAGCACTCAGAAATAGCAAAACTTGGGGCTGTGGAAATAGCTCAGTTGCACAGGTGCCTGCCTGGCAAGCACAAGACCCAGACCAAAAAACAAGCAAACAAACGAATAAAGAAATATCGAAACCTTAGAACAGTGAAGAAACACAGAGACATGGAAATTAAAATAGATTATTAAACAACTAGTGGCTGGATGACTTCTTAAAGTGGCTGGTATTAACAGTAGGTATCTCCATAAGTGTATGATGTGGTTTTCCTTCTTTCTACCCATTTCCTTTTTTTTCGAATTTCTAGAGATCAGAAATGTCATGATTTGAAAAAAAAAAAAGCCTCCATTCTTGATGGCACTCGAAATACAAGCTCTATCTTGATGGTATATTTTTAAATCTTGGAAAAAAGGGCTGGGTGCAATCTCTAGCACAGAGAGAAGTAGAGGGAGAGAGAGACAGAAACAGAAACAGACAATAAGCAAAACGAAGTGGGGGCAGGGAGACACTCAGCACCTGTCACTTGTTTTTCCTCTAAAATAGTAATATTGTTATAAACAGTTCATAATCTGCATAACAAAAATTTACATGTACAGAAAGTTCATTCCACCATCAAGCATTATGTGTGGAAATCGTTACCGTAGACAGCCTGGTACACAGTCAGCCCTCAGTAACCCTAGAAGAGTCTAGGACCCTGAAAAATACAAAATCTGCATTACTCAGGCTCCCAATGTCAAACGGGGCAGTATTTATATGTAACCTAAACACACCTTCCCACGTACGTTACACTGCAGATCTCTTCCTTGCCTAATACAATAGAAGTGCTATGCAAATAGTTGTTACAATGCATTGTGTGGGAACAAAGAAAAGGGGGGGGGAAGTCTGCACATAAATATTCAGTTCAGACACAGTTTTTTCTAATTGTTTTTGATTTGGTTGAATCTGCTGATACAGAACCCATGGGTATGACAGCCAATTCTGCCTTTTGGGATTTGGATAGACATCAGCATGCCTATTCTCACACATATGGAAGAAGAAAGACATAAATGTTTGGCATAGCTCATTTCATAGGTCTTGGATACCTTTCTATAACAATACTGATAATTTAGGGGCTAAAGCCTTAGCTCAGTGGTTGAACCCTTGCCTGGCCTGTATGAGGCCCTGGAAAGAATGAAAGACAGACAGACAGACAGAAATTCTAGTTTTGTCACTTAAAGCTATTTAGTGTTCTACTCAGAGTATGCAGCATAATTATTCAAATAACCCTTCAGTTATGAAAATGAAGGCTGTTATTCTACTCCGAATAAGAAATTAATATGAAGATAGTTCTGCTAGAAAGCTTGTATGTCAGGCACCAATCTATGTGAGCTTTTGGCTGTGACAGCATAACACATGATCTTTGACATTAAGTGGTTAAACTGCCTAAGATGACTCAGCCTAGTCTAAGAAATTCAGAAATGAAAATGAACAGCCCAAGTGAAAATACTTAATGATCAAAACCCCCAAAATTTAAGCTGCAGTTTCTACTTCTGACATATTCTTCCAAGAAGTACAACTAGCATTTCAGGAATGGTTAGCACTTTTACACATTACTTCCTGAACTTCCAGAAAGCTACAAGATAATGATGCTTCCCTAACTCCTTATCCCCCGTATGCCTATAGCAGGAACCATGCAGAAGCCAGATAATGAAAGTAATGATACTGGATGTGTTATTTAAAGCCTGGCCACATGCCAAGATAAGTCAGAGCTATTAAGAGCAAATATCTCAAAGGGTGCATTTTAAATTATTTTTTTACATTATGTAATATTTCCTTATTTTTCAAATTTTCGATAGAGATCAAAAATTGTTATCATGAATAAATTGCAGTATATCCTGACAATATATTATAACCATTTTGAGGTGATTTTTTAAAGAATACTACTGCCAGAAACCCTCTCCAGGCCAGTTAAATCAAAATCCTTGAAGGTAAGAGCCAGGTTTCCATTTAAAAACAAGTAGTCATTAAACTAAGATGTAAAGAAGTATACAAAGTAAGTCCAGAGAAGAACACTCCTAAAATCACCACATAAGTCAAGAAACACCATTTAAGGACCCCTCTTCGCCCTTCCAACTGCTATCCCTCCCTCCCTAAACGGAACCATGATCTCAGCTAGCAACACGGAAATTTCGCTTCTGGAGTTTAAATAAGTGCAATTTTCAGAATGAGCTTTACTGTGTCTGGCTTTTTAAAAAATCAATATTTTGTTTGTAAAATTCACTCTGGTATTAAGGAAACCATAATACTTAATAAACTAATATACCACAGCATATTTCTCTGTTCTGTTGTCAAAGAACACTTGGTTTGCTAGGTCGGTTATTATAAAGAACTGTGAACATTTTCGTACATGTCTTTTGGTGCAGGTATACGTACCCTTCCATTGGGTAGAACCTATGAGTAGAATTATCAGCAATCCTGGCAGCCTCTTATGTATATAGGACTTCAGAGGTGTGCCACCACACCTGGCAGAAGTTGGCCTGGTTGGCTGATTGATTGGTTGATTGATCTGGAGGTTTTTTTGAGACGGGTTTTACTATGTAGTACAGGCTGGCCTTGAACCCACTGCAGCAATGCTCCTGCCTCAGTCTCCAAACCGCTGAGACAGGTATGTGGTAAGATGTCTACTTTACAAGTTTGTTTTCTTTTCTTTTATTTTGTTTGGGGGGGGGGAGTACCAAGGATCAAACTCATGATCTTGTGCTTGCCAGGCAGGTGCTTGTGCCACTGAGCTAAATCCCTGGCCCAGAAATTTCAATTTTAAATATACCACATAAACCAGTTTCTCAAGCTTTTCCTTTATAATTGGTCTTTTACTGTCTATTTATTTATTCATTCATTCATTAACTTATTTATAATACTGGGGATTGCACTGAACAATGTTCCCAGCCCTTAGCAACTTGTTACCCTGGCTCTGCTCAAATTTGAAGTTCTCCTGCCTTAGTCTTTCAGAGTGCTCAGATTACAGGTGTGTACCACCATCCCTGGCTCTGTTTTTGTTTTTGTTTGGGGGGTTTTTTTGAGGGGGAGGGGTTGGTTTTTTTGAGACAAGGTCTCATTTTGCAGTTCAGGCTGGCCTTGAACTCACTATGTATCCCAGGCTGGCCTCCAACTCACAGTGACCCTCCTGCCTCAGCCTCACGACTGCTGGGATTACAGGCATGTGCTACCACACCACTTTTTGTGTCATTTTAAAGAAATTTTGCCAACATAGTCCAAGATCACAAAGATTCACTCCCGTATTAACTTCCAGAAGTTTGTTTTGTTTTTCACAGTTAGGTCTCAAATCAACCAGACATAGATTTCAATGCATGGTGTGAAACTGGGCTAACTTTTTCATGTATAACTACTTGAGATACCAACTTTCATTAAAAATATACCCTTGCCAGGCACAACGGTGCGCGCCTGTAATCCTAGCTATTCCAGAGGCTGAGGTAGTAGCATCATAAGTTTAAGACCAGCTTGAGTAACTCTGCCAGATCCTGTCTGAAAATAAAAAGCCAAAAAGGGCTAGAGGTATAACTTAGTGCTCCCTGAGTCCACTACCCAATACTACAAGAAATAAAACAAGAAAACTAACTCACTGCAGTTCCAACTTTCACACAAGTCAAATGAACCAACCTGTGTATCTGGATTCCCCGTTGGGTCCCACTGGCTTACCTGTTAGTCCTAACACCACTATCATATGATTTTAATTCCTGTGCTAACTTTGTTCCTCCTTTCCAAAACTGCCTCAGCTATTTTTATCCCTTTTATTGCCATATAATTTATAAATCAATTTGCCAATATCCCACACAAAGAAAAAGCCTGCTGGGAATCTGATTGGGATGGCATTATCTATATAATTTAAGGGAAAATGATACCTTTACAACAGAATTGTCCTAATGGACATATGTGAAATGTTCCTTTATTTAGTTTCTTGATTTCTCTCAAGAACAGTGTGGCATTTTCTCACTCTTCTAGGTATTATTACTGCTATTTAACATATCTTTAAATTTTATTTTTTCTTTTAAATGTCAATTTTTAGTTTTTGCTCCACTGTCACAAGTTCTCTTAAAAGTTCTCCAGGTGATTTAAAGTTCAGCCAGGATGGATGCTTCCAACTGTAATGATGAATAAGGGAAGAATAAATATATTTCCCCCATTCTTATCTTTAACCTCTGTGTGACAATCTTTCAGCAGTGTTACCTTGGCAGCCCAACAGCTGTTTCACAATTTTTATAGAAGACTGCATTTTTACCAAACTAGTTGAGGTTTCACTCCAGGCTGTGCAGGGCTATGCCATTCTTGATATTCTGCTGCCTGGCACAGTACCAGTCACCTACGCGACACACAATAAATATTTGAACTGTGTGACCACAGGCAATTCATTTTGTCTAGGTTTCAGTTTTCTTATAGTAGAATGAGGTAACTGTGCTTTATCAGTCAGTCAAATTTTCAAACAAATGGGAAAATTGTTTTTAAGCTGTCCAGTGCTATGCAATAAAGTACCATTAACTTCCATCCACTTACCGATGCTTCAAAGACTCACCTCCTTAGGCAAAAAGGAAAAATAAAAAATAAAAAAGCCAGCCATTCTCAGATCAGCCCCGCAAACAAACTCCTGGGAAGAAGCTGGCCAAGGTATTCACAGAAACACCCAGCACATCACAAGCATCAGGTTGAAAAGGAGACTTCAGTGTCTTTCACTGTTAATCAGAACGACTTTTACAGCATGGTCGGATAGAAACTGCATTTAATTTCTACCCATAAAAACAGACTTGGCAAAAGAAGACACGCACTCAAAACATATCCTGCAGAAGTTAACAGGAACTTAACTTTACCCTTAAGCCATCTGGAAAAGGATTCATGGGAAGCATTTTATGAGGCATATATCAGATCTTATGACTTGGGGAGTGGGAAGTCAAAAAGAGCACAGCAGATGAGAATGGCCGACACCAACTGAAACGGAGCATTCACACTGCACTTCTTCTCCAAAGGGCGGCTCTGCTTTTCTGCCAAAATGTGTTTTTGCCATCTGAATAGAAGGGGAGTTTTTCCTGTTTATCATACACATCGTCTAATCTTATGCAGTGTCACTTTTTCCTTCCAATAATTCCATTCTAAAAAGACACCCCCACCCCTGCAATCCTAATCTTTTTCTTTTTTTCCCAATTGGATCCCTACCCGGTAACCTTAAAACTTGCCATCTCTTCCATTTTTACAAAAAAAATGTACCTGACATTTCTCTCTACTATGTGTGCTCCAACACAATAACCACATTCTAGGACAGGTCTGTCAAAGCTCAGTCTTCCTAATTCTCTCCAGATGGAAGAAGAAAAATGAAAATCCCTCTCAATTTCTCAGTTTTATCTTCTTATGAATTTTCATGAGCTCTAAAAGTTAAAACGGAAACATAACAATGAATACATAACCTCTCACTTCTTTTTTTTTTTCCATGCAGTACTGGGAATTGAGCCCAGAAAGTACTGAGTTATATCTATTTTATTTTGAAACAGTATCACTCAGCTACCCAGGTTGACCTAGAACGTGCAATCCTCCTGCCTCAGCTTCCTGAGTAGGTGGGAGTATAGCATGCACCACTGCTTGGCGCTCGCATACTGTTGAAATAAGGCAATCACTTGCAACTAATGGCCTTAAAGTATAAACACTGAATGGCCCAAATGACATTCCGCTCAACTCCAAAACCAGGTGATTCCATGTGAGTCACTGGATATGAACCTAAAACAATAATGAAAGATGATAAGGGGAACAGAAAAATAGGACTCCAAGAAAAAGAATAATCATTTCAAAGTACGGATCATCTCCCATGCCCAGCTGTTAAGAGGCAACAGTTTCCTCAGACATTCTAAAACTCAATTTGTAAACTGCCAAGGTTCATTTAGCATCAGAGTCACTATTCAAGTTGAGCAAGTCAATTTATCTTGTTCAAGATGAATAAATCCTTCTAAATTATACGAGTCACTCACTTCCTTCATTTGGTATCGTTATCGGAATCCTCAATAGCTACATGTGCGTTTTACAAGAGGATAATGCAAGTCTTGAACTGTTTCTTAATTTCTATACTGATTTTTCTCTGAAAGATGTAGAGAATGTCCACTTTTATTATCACTTAGCAGTAAATTTCCCACAAAAATATTAATGTAAGACAAAAATTTTTTTTTAATTGCTGAGGAAATATCAGGGCTGAAATCAAAGAAAAGAAGCAAAAGTAGGTACCTGAAAAAATATAAATATCTCAGATTATTACTTTCATTTCTCAACTTTCATGTAAAAAAATTCTAGACGTTAGACACTTAAAGCACCAAACTAGAAATAAAAATGTCTGGATCCCAGACCTCCTGACTCAAGGGCTAGGCTGGATTAACCACAAACTCAGTCTTCATATTCCTCCCCCATTAAAATACATGTTATCTCTCCTACTTTCCTCATAAGTCTATTTTGAGGGATGCAGATTAACTGAAGGATGAAATAGAAAGTGCCATGCTATGCTAGATAGTCTCATTAAAAGACAGCTTTGTAAAGCCAGGCATGGTGACACATGCCTATAATCCCAGCCTCAGGAGGCTGAGGCAGGAGGATCGGTGCAAGTTCAAGGCCAGCCTAGGCTACAAAGTGAGTTTAAGGCCAGCCTGAACTGCATAGTGAGACCCTGTCTCTCTCTCTCTCTCTCTCTCTCTCTCTCTGTCTCTCTCTCTCTCTCTCAAAAAAAAAAAAAGCTTCGTGGAAGCAGAACAGAAGCATGAAATTCACAAGAAGACCACCTGCATTCAAACCCTACCTGCACACTTTCTAGCTGCTCGTTTGTGTAACGAGTGTTTCAGGTCTCGGTTTTATCCTCTGCCAAGTGACAGAAGGTTCATTATCTCATGGACTTGTGAGGATTAAAGAACATTGCACATGAGAAGCACTGGGTACATTCTGCACATGGTGGATGTTAGTGCCTATCACAAATCAGGTTTTTCTGTAAAAACAACAACAATAATAATAACAGAAGAAGAATCGCCCTTTTCACATTTGGATTTAGTTGTATGTAAAGATCCTGGGATTTTGTTTCTGTTTGCACAAAGGCTTTTCAGTGATAGCATGAAGAAACACAATGCCATTATTCAGAAAATATTGTTTCAGAACTGTAACTTGTCTCTCAAGCTCAAAGCAAAACCCAGAATTTGCTTAATACCACGGAAAAGCACATGATTTCCAGACAGGCACAACTTGGGCTTTTTCACATTTCACGTTAACAAACCATGAGCTGTCATTAACAAACGGCCTTCCACGAAGCACATGACCCACAATCCGAAGTCACATCCTGAGTTTATTTTTCCTTTCAAGCTCTGCAGAACATCGACAATTCGAAAAACATTTCTGGAGTCTAAAAGCCCGCCGCGGCTTGGAGAGCCATCAATCACCCCAAAGCCTTCGCTCCTTGCCCAGCTTCGCTGTCCAGAAGCGGAGTCGGCCCACTAGGGAGCAAGAGAGCGGTTCCTGCGTCCAATTAAAGCCACAACATGGCTGCTCCCAGCGGGAGGTAATAATGGTACTTATCTCCTCCCAGTTCCCCTGCCTAATTCAAGAGGTTGACAGTAAGGCCTCCTGAGCAGCAGGAGTTCCCACTTGCATTCGTGACGGTTGCTTCTGAACTCACCACCCTGCGTGCACCACGCTCTCCTGCTAGGTAGAAAGACCCCAGAAGAATTGTGACCCTTCACTTGCACGAAATGCAAAAGCCACTTGGGGTCGCAGGAGCCAGGCACCCCCACCTTACCCTGGGTAGTGTTCCCGATCGTCTCAGCTCCTCCAGTCCCCATGAGACCCGACACCAGTAGGGCCAGGAGCTGCAGCTGCAGGAGCCCCATCGCCGCCTGGGCTGGCCCGGCCCGCGCAGAGGTCCAGAAGGGGGGCGGGGGGCCCGCAGCGGGTTCCCCGCAGCCACGCGCGCGCCACCACCACCCGGTCCCCGCCGCGCTTCCGCCCGCCTCGCAGGATCCTGAAGCCTCCGTGCGGGAGGATCGCTCTGCTGCGGGCAGTGAAGCAAGGCCCGCGATACCCGCGCCCCTTCCCGGCCACTGCGCGCGTCGCCGCGGCGGGGCCCCGGCGTCCTGAGCAGCGGGCGCCTCCTCCTGGCGGCCGGCACCGCTCACTTTCTCTTCTTTCCAACACCTTCAGAGCGCAGAGCAACTTTCTGTTGCAGAGTTACGTCCCGGTCCCATGCTTAACCGCCCTTTGCAAAGAAAAAGGAAAGAAGACTCCGGCGCCCCTGCCAAGCCACCGCTGTGTTTTGCGCAATCACCGCAGAGCGCTTCCTCCCGGAGCGGTTGCCTTCGCTGCCCAGGCTGACTGCAGGGCCGAGACGCCCGCGAGGCGGGCTCTGCACTCGTCCTAGCGCCGGCACTGGGAGCTCCACACTGGAAAATGCAGTTCCGCTTTCTCTAAGCGAAATATCCTCGAAAACTGACAACCTCAGCTCGAACTTCCCCTGAAATCTCATATCCGGGTGCAAAAGGGATCTAAATGACAGAGGGCTCTTGAGATGATTATGGAATTACACTACAGAACTCGGTTATTTGAGGACGATTGTCCTGCTTTCTTCACCTGCTTTATTCAAATCACAGGTGTGTATTTTAATGAGCAACTATGGGGGGGGTGTTCAGTTATCCACTAGCAGATGATGCTCTTCCGCAATCACCGTGATGTTAACGGGCACAACTGTTTTCCTGTTAGCCGCTGGCTTATCCAGATGTGGACACCTTTGGTAGCACTGTCTATTCTACAGCAATAATTCACTCTCACACATGCCCCATTCCTATGACCCTCAGTAGATGAAATCCCTGGAAGACGCTAGAGCAATTATGGGGAATGGAGTGGCGTTTGAATCAGTGGTTGGATTGTTCAATTGATAAGATTGTTGTAATTGATTAGCTGAACTGGATTCGGCGGTGCGAACTGGAACTCTCACACTTCACTGTCAGAATAAAATCCCAAAGTAATACAACCATAAGAGAGCGACTGTGATTTTAGAAAAGCTTGATCTCGGATTGGGAGCAACGTCCTAAGCAAAGCGCAAAGGAAGGCCGATTCACTAGTGCCCATGTATAATTCCAACTGTTCTGGAAACTAAGGCAAACTGATTACAAGTTCAAGGCCAGCCTACACACATTAGGAAGCTGCTGTCTCAAAATAAAAGGGCTGGAGGGTTAGCTTCATGGTAGAATGCTAGTATTTCAAATCCCATTACCTAAAAAATAATCCAGTAATAATAAGCAAAGGATAAACTCATGTGGAAAAAATTGGTATATTTGACACATTAAAATTTAAATTTTATGAAAGCTTAAAACATGACAAACAATATGAAAATGGAAGTTGATAAGCCAAAAAATTAGCATAGGACATAAATAGGGAATTTCATTTTTAAAAAGAGAAAGAAATAATATGGTCAGTAAATGCATGAAAAAAGTTAAGTCTCATTAGTAGGCAAAAAATAAAGGTACAGACTAAGATCTAAATGTTTTATCTGCTGTGCATGAAGGAGCTGAGGGGGAATTTTTAACACAGAGGCAGTGGGAATGTAATGATACACCTTTTCTTAAAATCGTGTCAAAAATCTTTTACAATCTTATTTTGGGGCCCAGAATATAACTCAGCAGCCCAGTGCCTGCCTGGCAAAGTGTAAGGTCATGAGTTCAATTCCCAATAACAACAACAACAACAACAAAAAACAAAAACAAAAAAGAAAACAAAAAACCCCCACTTAGTTTTATAGCATTGGTATTATAATTCTGCTTTTAAATTTAGATATGTAATTAGATATTCATATAAAAACTAAATGTAGAAAAGTTTTCATTGAGGTGTTTTTTATAATCATAAAACCAAAAAAGCCTAAATGCCCAATAATGAGAAATTAGTTAAATAACCTGTGATACAACCATATAATAAAATCCCAAGCAGCCCTCCATTTATGTTTTAGAAAGCAACTAATAGATTTTAAAGTTTTTACAAAAGGCAATTTACAAAGCAATAAATATATAGAGAATGAGGCTTATTTTATTTTCATTTTAAACATGTATTCATGGCTATGTGTACAGAAAGATGCATTCAATATATTTATATATGTATATATTTTTGTATTTCAAAAATGTTTTTCAAAAATGTATTTCAAAAATGTTTAAAAGTTATCTCCAAATGGTTGGATTCAGAATGATTTTCTTTGCATATTTCTGTGTAAAAGTCTATACTGATTTTCCTATTGCTTTTGAATAGGATTTTTTTTATATCAGGGACCAAACTCATGACCTCGAGCTTGCCAGACAGGTGCTGTGCCACTGAGCTAAATCCCCAGCCCAGAAGTGTTCTTCATGACGTAGTAGCTCCTGTCCGTTTTCAAGTTTCTTGCTCCAGCTAAACTCAAACTTTCTATACTGGCCACACACCGAATCAATTTCAGTCTTCTGGATTCATCCCTATCTCTCCTTTGCACTCATGTGTGTCCTACTATGTGACAGCAGATGACACATGTGTTGGCAATCAGAATAAAGCCTTGTTACCTTGGCTGTGCAGTAATGTGGCAGCTTAGGAAGATGCCTGGCTGCGCACCCCTGTTCATGTCAGAGTTCCGTGCAAAAGTCCTAAGACACAAAGAAGCTCCTAGCTTGGTACAGGAGGCGTTTGTTTGTTGGTTGGTTGGTTTGTTTTGCCTACATATTGAAATGAAATGCAGAAACTGAAAAGATTTCCAGGTTTAAAATATGCATAACTAGAGCCTTAAAAAGCCTGCTCAAGGTTCATAAAAGAAAAGGAAAGAAGGGAAGGGAAAGGAAAGGAAAGGAAAGGAAAGGAAAGGAAAGGAAAGGAAAGGAAAGGAAAGGAAAGGAAAGGAAAAGAGGAGGGAAGGAAGGAAGGAAGGAAGGAAGGAAGGAAGGAAGGAAGGAAGGAAGGAAAGATAGGAACCTGCCTTACATTTCTGGTAAAATTCAAGGACACCTCAAAATGGAGGGGGAAGGGCTAGGGTATAGCTCAGAGGTACAGTGCTTTGCTAACATGCTGGAGGCCCTCGGCTCAATCCTGGAATCCGCCCCTTACCAAAAACAAGGAAGATGGGCGTAGGGATTCAGGGGAAAAGCAGGGAGGAATCCCTATAAAATGCTGGGGCTGGGGATTTAGCTCAGTGGCATAAGTGCCTGCCTGGCAAGTGCGAGGTCGTGAGTTCGATCCCTAGTACTGCAAAAAAAAAAAAAAAGAAAGAAAGAAATGTGCCAGTTTATTCCCACTATAATCTCAGTCTGATTCTGTATTTTTAAAATCTTATATTTTCCAAGTGGGTAGAAATTTACACTGTTTTGACTATTCATTGAATTCCGGAGGTGTGGTCAGTGCTAGAGGACTGGCCAGAGAATGCACAAGTCCCTGGGGTCATTCCCCAGCCACAAAATATAACAACATAAACTCACAAAGTACTTATATGGTAACTATTATATGCAAATCATTATACTAGGAAATTTGGTCCAAAAGTATGCATTCAGGGACTTCAGCTCATGGTCTGATGGGAGAATAGTCATGTACGAATATAGTCATGTGCTGCAGAGGGTTTTAATCAACACTGGATTGTATGTATGATGGTGGCACTATAATATTATAACAGACCTAAAAAATTCCCAATGCCTAGTGATGCTGTAGCTGTAAATCATAGTGCAACACATTACTCATGTGTTTATGGCAATGGTGGTGTAAATAAATCTACTGTAGTTTTATCAGCATAAAAATATCACACAGAACCAGGTGTGGTACGCATTCCTATAATCCCAGCACTTGGAAGGCTGAGGCAGGTGGATCGGTGCAAGTTTGAGACCAGCCTGGGCTACAAAGTGAGTTCAAGGCCAGCCTGAACTTCATGGTGAGACCCTGTCTCAGAAAGACAAAAAAAAAAAATCACACCAGTAATTATGTATAGTATATATTTGCTAATGATAATCAAGGGCTATGTTAAAGGTGTATAAATTTACTATACAATACCATCATTTTAGAGTGCACTCCAATTTATATAAAATTGTTATATAAAAATTTACTGTAAAGTGTAGAGTGTGTGATGCTGGCAAATATTTACCACATCTCCTCATTGCATCATTTTCTTGTGGCTCTGGAAACAACAGTCTACATCACATAGCTTGGATGTGTAGCAGGCTCCATTATCTAGGAGCGTTTTTGGTTTGGAGAGTTTTAAATATTGGGGTTTGAGCCCAGGGGCTCATTCATGCTAGGCAAGTATTCTACCATTGAACTACCAGTTCTATTTTACTATAATTTTTTTTTTGAAAAAAGATCTTGCTAAATAGCTCAGACTGCCCTCAAACTTTCAATCATCCTGCCTCAGCCTCCTGAGTAGCTAAGATTACATACATGTCCAACATCACTTTGGTTTTGAAAGAACACTCAGTGATGGTCACATGGTACAGTTGTTTAACAACTGTTGCAGTATCCTAGTCTTCAAGCTACAAATGGCTGCAATTATACCTTGGTATGGTAAGTGCAATAATAGAAGTATAAGGAACAGTTGTAAATGTTGGGAGTAATTAGCTTCCTCTCAGGGCTCAGAAAAGTTTTATAAAGAGATGTTTAAGCTTTTTTTTTTTCTAAAAATATTTTTAAAAATAATTTTATTTAAAGAGAAAAAAACAAAACAAAAAAAACAGAATAAAGGGTAGCGACAATACAGTATTCCAAGGAAAAAAGGAAAACAACAACAAAAAAAAACCCTAAGAAATTATTACTTGACAAATTACATACTGACTTCTTGGAAATAGTTGTTCAAATTACAAAGTTAAAACATATAAAGTAGACATTCAAACAGTGAGACTGTTAACAGCTCTGCTCCATGATCTGACAAAAACAGCAATATGGTCATCCATCTTACCCACTCAAATATACATGCAATTATATCAAAAGGGGAAAATTAAACACAACAAAGCAGAGCAAAGTGGATCACAAGAAAGCAATGTAAGAGAAAAAAATTTCAAAACTAGACAATTGGAGATATTCACTCTCTATCATATTGACTCTTGTTTTCTTCCAAATAGTTGTCCAGATTGTCACATATAGGGAATTCACATGAAACAACATAGTATGGAATTGATCTGAGCAGGATGAGGAGGGCATTACAGGTCTTCAATACCAGACATTAAGGAAGCCAAAAATGGCTGTCATAGTGTCTCTCATTCTCCTCAAAACAGCTGTCCATACCTTAATGTGTGTTGAACTTAAACAAGACAAGGCAAGCTAAGATCACTTTGAACAAAAAGTGATAGTTTTGCTGGACTTCACATAATGACATTATGGAGTCAGCACTGGGTACTGTAGTGTCTCTTTTTCTTCAAAGTAGTTGTTCATTTCAACATGTGTTATATAGTTGGTTCTCGTAAACTGTTTATAAGCTCTACACATGCATGAGTCTCTACATGTATATCTATCATTACTGTATTAGCAGGAAAAACAAAACAAAGATAAAACAATTCCTAGAAAAGCATGAGGCAGAAAAGTCACATAAAACCGCAATACAAGGTGATCTACAACGGTTACCATGGTGTCTCAGCAGTATATAACAACATAAATAAAAATGAAGCATTAGAGACATTATAAGACTTCAAAAGCAAGTAATAATCAAACCAGAGTGTGTATCTTAGTGAATCTTGTCATCTTCAGTGTAGTTGCCTATACTCTTAGACTTGATGCTACCCATCATAACAGATTTAAATAAAATCAGTCAATACAAAGTAGCAATCTAACAAACTAGATTCAAATAAGATCAGTCATAATAAGACAGTATAAGTTACAAAGGGCTTCAGATTAAGTTGATAGGAAAATTAGGGATGATTACCATAATATGTCCTCTTATTTTTGGGATAGCTGACCATGTCCTCAAGTCTAGTGTAAGTAGACAAACTGGAACAGCACGTAATCCATCCAAGCAGAGTGGTGAGAATAATGTAAATTTTAAATCTTGTTACCCCATTAACAATATCCTCTGCCTCC
>PVJX010002840.1:0-119771 GCA_004027295.1 Dolichotis patagonum | reverse complement strand
CCTGTACACAAACAAGAACCTCACCGAGAGAGAAATTATGGAAATATCGCCCTTCACAATAACATCTAAAAAAATGAAGTACTTAGGAATCAACCTAACTAAAAATGTAAAAGACCTATATACTGAAAATTATACTGTGCTAAAAAAGGAGAATGAAGAGGATATTAGAAAATGGAAAGATGTTGCATGCTGGTGGCTAGGAAGAACCAACATTGTGAAAATGACCATACTCCCAAAACTGTTATACAGATTTAATGCAATCCCAATCAAAATACCATTGACATACCTCACAGATCTAGAGAAAACACTCCTAAAGTTCATTTGGAACCAGAAGAAACCTAGAATAGGAAAGGCAATTCTGGGCAATAAAGGCAAGGCAGGAAGCATCTCAATTCCTGACTTGAAACTGTATTACAAAGCCACAGTGATAAAATCAACAGGGTACTGGCAAAGAAATAGACCTGAGGATCAATGGAACAGATTAGAAGATACAAATATAGGTACAAAGACACTCAGACACCTGATATTTGACAAAGGGGCTAAACATGTTCACTGGAAGAAGGATAGCCTGTTTAATAAATGGTGTTGGAAAAATTGGCTCTCCATATGCAGAAGACTAAAACTAGATCCATGCTTATCACCATGCACAAAACTAAAGTCTAAATGGATCAAAGACCTAAATATTAAAAGAAAAACACTAAATCTACTAGAAGATAAGGTAGGTAGAAATCTTGGAGACATAGGTGTAGGCAGAGAATTCATGAACAAAACACAAATTGCATGGGAAACACTTCAGAGAATCAACAACTGGGATCTCATATCATTGAAAGGTTTCTGCACTTCAAAAGAAATCACCATCAGAGTGAAAAGAAAACCCACAGAATGGGAAAGAATTTTAGCCAGCAACCCCTCAGAAAAAGGACTTATATCAAGAACATATAAAGAATTAAACAACATCAACCCCCCCAAATTCAAAGACCCTCTCCAAAAATGGGCAGCTGAGATGAACACACAGTTCTCAGATGAAGATATACAAATGGCAAACAAGTACATGAGGAAATGTTCACCATCACTGGTCATTCGAGAAATGCAAATTAAAACAACATTGAGATATCATCTCACACCAGAAAGAATAGCTGCCATCAAGAAATCAACTGATAACAAATGTTGGTGAGACTGTGGGGAAAAAGGAACACTGCTCCACTGTTGATGGGAGTGTAGACTGGTGCAACCACTATGGAAATCAGTATGGAGAATTCTCAGAAGACTGAGAGTGGAAGCTCCATTCAATCCAGCTATTCTTCTCCTGGGTGTTTTCCCAGAGAAACTGAAAAGTTCATATCACAGTGATATATGTGCACCCATGTTCATAGCAGCACAATAGCTAAATCTTGGAAACACCCAAGATGCCCATCAACTGCAGAATATATGAAAAAGATGTGGTATTTTTATACAATGGAATATTACTCAGCTATAAAAATGGATGATCTTGAGGCCTTCGTAGGGAAATGGAGACAACTTGAGACTATCTTCATTAGTGAAATAAATAAGAATCTTATTTATATATCACAGTTTCTCTCATGTAAAAAGTAATAAGAACTGTAGGAGTAATAAAACCCAAAATGTGTAATTTCTACTGTAAAAAAGAGAGGAAAAGAAAGTGCTCTAAAGAATATAATTGCATGTGTGTTTAAGTGTGTCAGATAGATGACCATATTACTGTTTTTGTTAGAATGTTGAACAGAAGTGTTAACAGTTTCATTGTTTGAATGTGTACTTTGTATGCCTTAACTTTGTAACTTGAACAACTATTTCCAATGATGACAGTATGTAACTTATCAAGTGGCTCTTTGTTAGTGTTTTTGGTTTTTTTTGTTTTGTTTTTTTTGTTGTGGTGGTTGTTCTTTTTTTCTTTTTTTTCTTTGCCCTTTGAAATTCTGTATTGTTGCTACCCTCTTTCTGTTTTGTTTTGTTTTTTTCTTTCTTCTTCCTTTTAAATAAAAAATTTTTTTAAAAATCTAATATAGTTAAAAAATGATAGCATGCATACTTTAAGTACTTATAATTAAATACATACTCTTCCTTACAAAATAATCTGATATAGTCATTATGAATATGAACCTGCACAAATATAACAATTCTAAGCCTGAGCCTTTCATCATAATTGAATTAGACTTGGTTTTTTATGACCAGAGACCCATCTCACAGTAAAAATTCTTCTAAAAGTCAGCATGTAGCTATTACAATTACCAACATCAGGTAACTAGAAATTTGAACTATGAGAAAAATCTCTAGTAAAATTCCTAACAATAGTAGAAAACAATGCAAAGTATTATTTTTGATTTTTTTATTTTGATTTTTTAAAAAAGTGTTGTAAAAAATAACCTACATTCAATGATTGATTATCATTTGGCATTAGCAGTTGGAGATTTCTGTCCTTCCTGGGAGTGCCACTGGTACTGCAATTTTGAACTTCACCTCTTCTGCAGAGAATGTGACATTTTAAAAAAGAATAGAGGGCCGGGGATTTAGCTTAGTGGCTTAAGCGCCTGCCTGGCAAGCGTGAGGTCATGAGTTCGATCCCCGGTACCAAAAAAAAAAAAAAAGAATAGAAAAAAAATTTGAAGGAGTTTGGGTATTGAAATGTAGTTCAAAAGATGAGACACATCACAGTATATAATTATGCTTTGCCTGTAGGAACTCTTCCACAGCTGAATAAGTTATGAAGAAGTGACAGAGTTTTTTCTCTGGTAAAGGTTGCCTAAGAAATACTCTCTGTGGATGACTCTTAAGCTTGTACTAGATAATACCAGAACACAATGTAATATTACCCTATCAATGGTTAAAATTGAAAAGGATTCTTTGTCTTTCCTATTTTCTATTTTAACCTCTTAATATTATTTTGAATCTTTTATTTATAACACACTAGAATGACACTAATTTCAGGATGATTTTGATGCTCCCAAAATAAAATTAACATTGATTCAATTTAAATGTTGAAACTGGATGTGGTGGTACATGCTTGTAATCCTGGCACTCAGTAGGCTGAGGCAGGAGGATCATTGCATGTTCAAAACCAGCCTGCACTATAAAACAAATTCAAGGCCAACCTGAACTACATAGTGACACCTGTTTCAAAAAAGACAAAAGCAAAACCAAAAAAATGTCAAAATAACAGTCATAACAGTTTCACAAAAGGTTTTTGCATGATTCATAAGGTTTTGACTTAATCAGGTACAATGATTCACTCAGGTACAATGAAGATTCTGGAAGCAGTAAGTTAATTCAAACAAGTCTTAACTTTCTGAGCAGACATCAACACTAAGTGAAAATCCTGATTGGAAGTGCTTGTGTGACCCAATGAAAAGCTTAAAAGGGAAAATAACAACAGCAACAAAATATCTACGGAGAGATTGTCTCTCATCTGGACTGAGATAAGATATTTTGTCTCAAACACAGCAAAGAAAGAGGGAGCTCGAACTAAAATATCATAAGATACTAAATGGTTTCGGGGAAATATTGTCTATATTATGGATAATGAATCCAATGTGTGGTGAAGACTAGGGAAGATAAAAATTAAATAAAATGTGTTAAGAATCTGGCATGATATGCTAGAGAATTTAATCTTAACTCTTAAAAGAAATATAAGGGAAATTTAGAATGAGGAAGCTAACATTTGGGTTTTACTTTTGGATTTAGACAGAAGTACACGTTACAGGAGGATTTAGAGGCAGAAAGACTAACCAACAGGTGTTTAACTATATAAACTTCAATGAATTCATATGACCTGTCCTTTAATTTTTTAAACTGTTAGGAAACAGTTTTCACAATAATAATCAAGGACATAAACTGGTATATTATCTAGCAGTACACACTGAAGACAAAAACTTACCCTGAACATCCTAACTATAGAAAGTATTACAATATGACAGGAACAAATTCTCAAATTCACTATTTTATTTTAATGCTTAGTCACATTTTAGTTAGGCATTTCTTTTATGCAAATTCTAATCACACAGAATAATGTATGAATCAAGAAAGATAATGTGTTTTCTTCACTTTTGTCTGTTCAAAAATTACAATCACTCAATTGTCCCTAATCATAGCTATTACTTCCTATTTCTATTTTTTTCCACAGAATTTGTCAAGGCATTAAGTAACTCTAGAATGTTTCATGGATGATGTGGTGCTAAAAGTAAACTTCTGATGTCTCTTTTGTTATGTGGGTGATGAATTCAATTCAACATTCTGTCACTGAAAAGTTGCCAAAGGTTTAATTCTACTTACAGCAAATGAAATTTGTAGTAAATATTTGATGAGAGCAATGCTTTAAAGCACTCTTCCCCCCCACACACACACATGGAGCACAAAACTGATGGACAGAATTGAGGAACACGCAAGATGAAAACATTAGGTTGGAAATAGTATTAAGCCCTAGAAGTCTTAGACCACTTGTCCGTAAGACAAAGGAGACCATAGAGATCTAACAGTAGGTAAGTGGATTAATTGGCCCAAGGAAAATATTAACCATGATTGAAACAATAACATGGGAAACACAAGACTAACTGGAGGGCTAGAATCATAAGAGAACAGTAATTATTAAAAATTGTCGGTCAATTCAGCATTTTTGGACACTATCAGTAGGCTTAGGAAAAATATGTTTGATTATTGTAGACAGTAGCTAAAAAGTAAAAAAAAAACAAATAAATTAAAAAAGAATCTTTTCTAAGAAAAGATAATGGGTTAGAAAAATCAGAAAGGAGTAAAAGCATAGAAAATAAAAGAAGTAACATTTATTGAATGCTTGTAAAGTTTCAGTTAATCACAATGCATAAACAATAATAAAGTAAGCTTCATCTTAGGTAACCCCCTCATTTAGTTAACAAAGACTTTAGTAAGAGACTGATGTTCCTCGCTCAGTTTCATACACCTAGGAACAAGTATTCCAGTCTGCCTTTGGATGTGTGCTGCCAAATATCTGTCTTTTCAATAAATATACCTCATTAAAGAGAATGATGACTTCCACTCAACATTTTAACCTAAGAAATGAACGATTCCACTGACCTTGAGAAGAAGAAAGAAGGAAAAAAAAAGGAAAAGCAAAATGAGAAAGTAGGAAGTTGGGTGAAATATTAGCTTGTAAATATGGCTATCTATTAATCTTTATATTCACATTCATATTTGTCTTTTTTCCTATAAGTAGGAAGACATTGTTTTCTCACTCTTTGAGTTTGGGCTGGTCTTGTAATTTTCTTTGACTGTTAAAAAATGATAAAGGAAGAAATAGAGCCAGCCCACAGGTCCATCAAAAGATGACTGAATAAAGAAAATGTGGTATAAGTACTATTTCATCAAAAAGAAAAAATTGTGTCATTTGAAGGAAAATCGATGGTACAGGGTATCTCAATATTGAGTACAATAAGCCAGACTGCCAAAGACAAGATTCACACATTCTCTCTAATATGCTGAATCTAAAAAAGATGACATAAAAGTAGGTAGGAGGAAAGGTATTGTTAGATGATAAGAAGGGAGTAATAGGAAGAGGAGAGGTGGGGTGTAAGAGAGATTAATGGGAGACAGACCTGATCAAACTATACCATACTCATTGAAACACAACATTCGGTAAAATTAATCAGCACCAATTAAAGTATTGTTTAAAAGGAAAAGCGGCAGAAGGAATGGTGTGTGATTTCTGAACACATACAGTCTCCATGTATGTTCTCTTGGGATCCAACTACTGCATAAAGTAGCAATTCAACTGAGAGACAGAGAAATCTAGACAACTTAGACAACCCACAGCCATTCCACTCTCCTCACTTTGGGTACAAAGTATGTAAAAAAGGTCCTTCAGCGTGTGCAGCCTCAGCCATACCCCAATTGATGGCAGCTACACAAATAATAGCTTGTGTGATTTGAAAAGAAATACAAAGTCTGGCAATAAAACTATGGGAAATAATATTCTCTTACTCTTTTTAATTTGGGAAAAACTGATATTCAGCAAAGATTAGTCAGTATAACTAGTTAGGGAATCCTGAAGGGGAGAGAACAAATCGTTAAGAAAATACAGACAGAAGAGTAGAGTAATACTACCTTAGTTTCTATTTTCATTCAAACCCTTACATCTGACAAGAATGGGAGCAATAGTTACTTGCTTACCAAGAATTAGCTGATAATCAACAGAATGCCAACATATGACCAAGGGCAAAGAGAAAGATGCTGTATATGTAAATTACCAGAGAAATATGTAAATTACCAGAGAAATCGTGATATTGCAAAGCTGTGTATCTTGCCATGTTTTTACCACCACCACCACCATCACCTCCACTACTACATTAGCCAGCATCACTTATTATAATTGACTTACAACTGCCTACGTTATTTTATTACGGTCATGCTGGGTAATGAGATGATACAATATTGTTTCTCACTGGGTGTCCCCAGTGTCCTATATTAAAACTTCTTGGAGCTTAATGGTTCTGAATTTTTTTTAGGTTTATAGAAGTAAAAATGACAGTCTTGACCATACTTTGAGCTAGTGGTGGAATAGGATATTTGTGAAGAAATCAATGTAGCAACAAGTCCAGGATGAAAAAACATAGGAACAAATGAGGGAGAGGAAAACCCAGAAAATGCTAAAAATATATGCAACTTCTTATCTGCAATCAACAAATACATCTTATTCATCCTGTTTTTAAGCATCCATTCATCTTGTACAAACCACTGCTCTTTATAGACAGTGGTAAATATATCACATTTTTTAATCCTCAAGGAAAAGTACACAATCTGATTTATCTAGGAAAAAAGTACAATGGGAGATTTGACAGTGATGTACCTAATTCATGGGATCCCCAAGATAGTATCTGTGACTGTTAAGCATAGTTATCAACTTGGTTGGATTATGAGATGGGTGGTAAAAGGTGATTGGATCATGGTGGAAGTATATTTATTATTGGATTAATCTCCTGACGTTCACAGCTGAATGCCGAGTTGGAGGTGGGGCCGAACTGGAGCTGGGTCACTGGCACAGGTCTTTGGAGAGTATGCTTCTCCCTGCTTCTATTCACCTATGCCCACCTCCTTACCACAATGAAATTAGTAGCTCTGAAATCTGATACCATAATGAAAAGTAAACACTGCTCCCACCAAAGATAAATATAATCAAAGGACTGCAGGCATGTACTAATAAAAATGTTTAAACCCTTCCTTTGAATTGTGTGTTGGATATTTGTTCCCAATGACGGAAACCTGGCTTCATTTTTCCATTCTGAGATATAACTCCAGTAATTGTACTCTAGATTCAATTTCTGGCTGAAAAACAGTTAATAATGTAATACTCTTATTACAATTTCAGCTTGTTATTGGCAGCATGATGTATAATAGCACAGGGAATAGAGAGAGACAGAGAGCTCTTTGTAGAGGATTGGTTCATTGCTAAATTATGACTTTCCATGGAAAGTCTTGGGCAATAATGTACCACTGAAGAAACACAGAATAACACAAGACAGTTCACTTCAGTTTCAAAGCTCAGCTGTTAAATCATCTTACTGTATTAGTATGAGTCCACTTCTGTTCTTTAATGGTATATGTTATAGTGTGACAGCTTTGTTTCAGTATACCAGTGCTTCTCAATTTGAGGAGTTTGACAGACAGATGATATTTGGTAATGTTTGGAAGCAGTTAGATTTGTGAAATCAGTATACGGGTACAATTGAAATCTACTGGGTATAGACCAAAGATTTTGCTAAAAATCCTACATTACACATCTCATCCTCCAAATAAGGAATATCTTACTTAAAATATCATTAGTGCCATAGGTGAGTAAACCTGCTCTGTATCATTTTACAAGAATTTTAAAATCTTCCATATAACCCAGCCAAAATTATGATGCATTCACAAGCACAAATGAGACAAACCACTAAAAATTTCAGGAATGTTCATTTTTCCCTCAAAAACAAAGAGATAGAGTTGCACAGAATACAAATTACTTGAAACAAGTGAATGACTTCATTTCCTTTAAATCTTTGGGTCAGACATTAATAACTGGAGTAACATATGTATTTATTTGGAGGTAGTCACTTTCAACTGACCCAGGTTTTCCCAGTTACGCACATCAGTCTCACAAATGGTGATCTAAATCTCGGACTATAGACATTTTCTTTTTAAACAACTCTTACACATAGTGGTAAACTGTAAAGTATTCCCCTGAAATTTTTCTTTCATTCACCTATTCTTCTGTTTCCCTCTCTCCCTTTCTCCCTCCATTTCTTTTTTCTCTATTTCTTTTCTGCCCATCTCTGTCTCCCTGTCTCTCTGTCTCCCTCCCTGTCTCTCTCTCTCTCTCCTCTCTTTCTCTCTCTCTCTTTCTCTGTCTTTTGTAGTCCTGGAGGTTCAACCTATGGCCTCATGCATGCTTGTTCTACCACTGATCAAGAACCACAGCATTGATTTTTTTCTTAAAAGAAAAATGAATGTCTTGTTTACTTAAATCCAAATTATAACTCTGTAAAAACCTCACATATTTAAAATAAAATGTTCTGACCCTCATTCCTGATTCACTAACTAAATTAAGATCATACACATAGTTCACACTTTAGGTGACATTTTAAAGGCATGAAAGAAATATTTTGAGGTGTGCTGAAGCATTCTTGATGGACCAAGAAAATGGCAATCTCCTAATAGGTTATTAACTCGTGCACGTGGTCCTGAAGTTCCTCCTGAGTGTTTTTAGTTGCACTGCCATAGCTACCGCATTGTCCTGGATTGGTTCAAAACATTTACCTTGGTTTACATTTCAACTTGGGGGAAAAGCCCAAAGTGACATGGGGCCACACCTCATCAATAATGTGAGTGAAGACTCACTATAATTTTGTCTACTGGAAAGAAATTGATGTAACAGAAGAAATGTGTGACACACAGCAGTGTCATGATGGAGAATGAAGTCGTTTGCCCACATGAAAGAGGATTTCCAGATCTACTTCAGAAAACGGAAAGAATGATGTGATAAGTGTGTTCAAAACAAGAGGGAGGTCTTTTGAGAAAGATTCATGGCAATGTATCTTTTACCATAATATGTGACTTTTAAAAATTTAAATATTCATTGTATTTTTAACACCCCTTGTTATGGTTTGAATCCTAAATATCTCCCCCCTAAAACTCATTGTGTTGACAGTTTGGTCCCCAGATGATGGTGCTTCTCAAACATGGTGGGAATTTGGGAGGTAGGCCCTCCTGGAGGGAAGCTGGGTCATGCAGGGGTGACCTCGATGACCTGCAAAGGTATAGGGACACTCTCTGTGCTTCCCTTTCTGTCCTTCCCACCTGCTGTGAGCTGAGCAATTTTGCTCCACAACACACTTTATCATGATGCTTGGTCTCACTGTAGGAAAAAGATAGAGCTCGTGACCATCTACTGAAACTGCTGATTTCACAGGCCAAATAAATATTTCCTCTTGTTAATATATTTTGTCACAGTCACAGAAAACTAACGTATATTCTCTTTTTAGACATTGAAATAGATACACAAATTACCTGCATATGGTAACATTTTACTTACCACTCACTTTCTGTGTGTCTGGTGCTGCAGTTTACTTAAGCATCTTTAAGTTTTGTGAAACAGCAGCTGAAGAAAATGTCCCCAGTTTATTAAAAGAAACTCGTGAACGAGAAAGCAGCTGGATACAGAGAATGCAGACAAGCCTTCATTTCTTAGTTTCTTGTACTCTCCAGTTTCCTGGGCTCCCGATACTTGACCATTTTGACCCTGCAGTTTCCTTAAACTCCTGCATAGACCTAAACTATCCTGACCTACCTGTTGGATCAAAGTGAAACCATTAATTTCTTCACTAACTACAATATACCTCGGTTCTTAACTTTCACTCTGCAGAATCTTGTGCCATGAGTGTGGTAAGCACCTCCAAGACCATATTGGAAAGCAGTATTTTTTTTCCTTGTTTTCACTGTAGACCAGAAATTTAGCCCTGTTGACCTAAATCCTTATCTGATCTCCATTTCTTAGGGCTACAGAGGTTCCTGTGACCTAATAATTCAAGCATTTTACAAGGCAAGAGGTACATCATCAATCACAATCTTGTTAGTTCTTAGGTAACGCATGTTACATACTAAATACAATGACTGATATAAGATCCACATCAGACTTTGCAAGGTATTATGGATAAGAATGCCTAAAAATTATAAAAGTCATAATTGTAGCCAGACATCCAGATTCCTTATTGTAATGCTCATTTCAGTACAGAATAATCTAGGATTGAGAAAGGTTTGAAGGAGAAATCCCTTGTTAAATATCCAGATTGAGGACTTTTAAACTTGGGCTCCTAAGCAGTCACTTGTTTGTTTTGTTTTTCAGGAGAGAAAAATGGATTTATTCAATTTACTGAATACCTACCGTAGATCTACTATATTAATACTTCAAGGATAAATTACTGTGGAATGGATTAAAAAGATGTGATATTTTTGTACAGCCTTTTTCTAGCTGAGTAAATAAAAGTTTTACTATAGCTTTTTGCAAATAAAGTTTTATTAGAACTCAGCCATACTCATTTGTTTCCATATTGTCTATGGCAGCTTTCCTACCATAATAGTAAGTAATTTAAGTAGTTGTGATAGAGATTATATGACACAAAGCCTAAAATATTATTAGATCTTTTACAGAAGAGATTTGCTGATCTCTAACCTAGATTCTGAAACAAATCTAGAACATTTTTCCAAATACATTCCTTATTTGAGAACTAACTTTCTGCAGGAGAAAGTAAAATGATCCAGCTTTATTAAAACTTTTGGAAATTAAGCTATATACAATTGATTCTTGGTTTGTGTATGTAGGTGGTTTAAAAGAAGAAAAGAATGCATATCATCAAGTATGTTTGAAGTTCAAATATTTCCCAATTCTATTCATTTCACCATGATGAAATATCAAACACCCCATAAAATATACAGTTTATGAGAATCAACCCATTTAAGCACTGGTGTTGAAATGCAAACTCCTGTTAAACTCAGTAAGAATATTAGTTTATGGATGTGTTTCTCCTTAAATGGGACCATAAGTCACAATTCTTAGAAACATTATGTGACCCTCTCTGGTCTTATTCATGACACTCATTACAATGTGTTTCTTCACTTATTCACTGAGATACATACAGAGTTTTTCCAATTGATTCTGTAGGAGCATCAGAAATAAAAAACCATATACTTGACAATTTCAAGAACTTAGGATGGAACAGGTGTTGGGCTGGTAATACTACATGTGGCAAACCCACTGATTGTTCTCTGACTTTGGTGACCATAGACAGCATACTGAAACAACAGTTGCTAGCACAACCTGTAAGGCTGTATGGCCCAGCATACAAGCTTTCAAATCGTGTAGTGTAACTATGGAATCAGAGATTCTTGCAGTGGAAGAAGTCTTAAAAGTCATTTAATCCAATACTTTTAAACTGTAGTTGAAAAAAATAACTAGTAGTTGAAGCAAAATTCCTAGCCAATGGTCACATAGTTAATTAGTGACAGAGATAAAGCTTGAAGCCTTAGCTCTAGGACCATTTTCCTACATAACAGAGCTAGAGAGATGACCTGTCTAGATTAATTGTCATGTGGAAGATGGGTACTCTCAAACAACTCTAAACAGTCCTAAACTCTTTCTGATTACATTTTGGAAGGAAGACATCACTAAATGAAGAATAAAGCCAAATCCCTTAGTGTGGCCTACGGAAGGAGGCCTGAAGTACCTATGGGTTCTCCCTCAGTTCAACTATTCATACTCCTGGAGTTTTGAAAGAGCTCACAGGCAGGAAGTCACCACGGAACTCTAGTAAGCAAGGGCAGACCAGAAGAAAAAGTGCCTGTAGCAAGCTTTGGTCACTAGAACTCATCCGGTTCCCCCAAAAAATAGCCAGAAAAAGAGAAATCATTGTTTTAAGGAGGCCACACTTCTGGGCATGGTGGATCATGCCTGTAATCCCAGCACTAGGGAGGCAGAGGCAGAAGGATTGTTGTGAGTTCAAGATCAGCCTGGGCTACAAAGTTAGCTCAAGGCCAGCCCAAACTGTATTGGGAGACCTTGTCTCAAAAAGACCAAAAAAAAAAAAGAGGCCACATTCTGAATTTTGACTCCCTAAGAAACTCTACGGCTCATTCCAAGCAAGGGCTGTGCCTTTTCAAAGGAAGCTGGGGCTGGAAGGAGCCTGATGGAGTATGTAGCATGTGTTCTGCATTGTACTTACATGGTCCAGAAAAGCAGTGGAGAAAATTCCTTGAAGTAATTTTAATAATCCATAAAACCCAGGAGAGTATTTTTATCCATTAAAATGCCCTCAGACTTTACCTAGAATAATAGTCACTGATTTACTAATATTGCATGGCTAGAAGCTCTGACTGGCACCTCATGTCCTCAGCATGATTTCTGAGAAGTAACTGATGGTCCAGAAATGTTCTGTGCTTATTTGTTCATTCTTTTTAATAAAATAGATGTCAAAAGATGATATCACTTAACATATTCAAATTATGCATAAGAGAGCTCAAGCCTGAGTCTGAGAATATATTCGAGCATTATTCAAACATATAGCTTGTGAAGTTTCCCATTTCTAAAACAGTGTTCCTTGTAACACAGTTTGCTAGTTCATAGCAAGGAATCTTGTACAGCAAATGGGTCACAAAGCTTAGTCTTCTGTATTTTCTGAAATGAAGAAATAAAAATAAAGAAAAGGAGTAGAAAAGATAGAAGTAATTTACCTCTTCCTTTGTTACTAATGTAGCTACAATATTTGCATTTATAGAGTGTGTGATTTCAAATAAATACATTTAAGTTGCAATCACTGCAAAGTCAAATCTAAATTAGTACATAATTTGAAGTACACTTAGAATGAATTTTGATTTAGCACATTGACTAATTTTCAAAATGAGTTCAATCCATATTATTGACAAGCTTTTGAGTCATGTAGTATATTTATAGAATTATACATAATATACATGTGTAAGTTCAAAACTACACAAAAGCAAAGGTTTGAGAAAGGCACTCCTTATTTCTAAAAATTCACCATTTAATCTGAGTCTTCTTTAAGTCAATTAAGATACTTTTTGTAGCCACTGACATCAGATTCCATACAAATTGGCTAAACGGGAGAGAAAAAGAAATTTTGTTCAAGGTTCTTTTTAATTCAGTTCTTAGAAAAACTCCCCAAATTTTCATCATCTTAGATTCAAATCTCGTCAGAAGTACATATGCCGGTGTCTCTTATCTTCTTTACTGAAGTGGGATCTTTATGAAACTAAACCGGTTTCTGTGTCAGAGGAGTATACAGCTATGTTCAGGCCAGCCTGCCTCAAACAGCGCCTGCCACCTCTGTGAGGCAAAGAATAATAACCTGACGAGGAGAAATACTTCCCCCTTTCTTCGAACGATGTGGTAGGGAGTAGAATACGTGAAGGTAAGACGGCCAAAAGGCAAAAAGAGCACGTGCAAAAACAGCACACAGAAAACAATGCAGAAAGGTCAAAAGAAAGGCAAAAGTGTCAGCAGTAATAGCATGAGCTCGGAAATTGGAAAGTAGAGGTTCAAATCCTCACTGAACTACTAGGTACCCGTGTGAGCATAGGTAAGTTACTTACCCTTTCTGGGCTTCAATTTATTCATCTCTACAAATGGCGGTAATGCTCAAACCTACTAAGTGGTATTTATGATAGGTAAATGAGGCCTGACACAAGAATCATCAATGAATTTTGATCACTATTGTTATTATTATTAACCTTAGGTATGAGAGGCCAAGGTAAACCTTGCAAAGTATCAAAGCGGGGAAAGAACATTTACCCAAGGAAGGAGGGTAGAGTTGATGTGACTTTCACTGAATGTGAAGAGCAAGGACTTGGAATAGGGGTGAGGAGACAGCCTTCTGCAAGAAAGTAAGAATAGTCCGGGCTAACATGTGGCACTGTTACAAAGCCAAATCACCATAGGCCAACCAATGTGGCTGACATGAAGAAAAAACTTGTCACAGGGTCTTAGATACCAGGCTTTTCTAAAAAATTATGCCAGGTAATTACACTAGACTGTGATCCTGAAATATAATTGAAGAATTTTTCAGCTTAGATTTATGCTTATGAAACAATTATACATCCCATTTTATTTAACCCAGTAATTAAAAACAATTCTATATAAAGAGATCATAATATGACTTGTGACACAATCATACAATTATACTGTTAAGAAATAAATTTTAACAACTGACTCTTTTGAATTCAAGAATATTAATTGATTTTGCTGATATGAAATGTGTTAATCTAAGGGCTACTTTTCTTATTTCAAAGAATTTTTACTGTACTGATGGCTTTCATCTCCACTAGATCCACTAAGGCCTTTCTCATAGTATCTCCCTAGAGACTTCAAAAATAAAAACATCTTATGATTCCCTTTTCATGAAAATCCATAAATAACACAGAGAAAATGATATCCTTTATATGGACATTTATTGTTATTTTATATCATATCCCTGAATAGGAGTCAGCAAAAATTTCTAGAAGTCAAGAATTCCGTACTAGGCTTATTCATTATTTTCATAAATTGCTTCATATAAAAGAAGGCATGATTCTTCAAGAAGTAGTCAAAAAATCTTCTAACACACTGAATGAAGTGACACCATGAAATATTTTCATTTTATTTTTTTTTTACCCCTAACTTGTAAATACATCACTTTTATATCAGCCACTGTGCCAGGAGCTAGAAAACAAAGGCACAGCCCTGCTACTCATATATTTTAATGTTTCTAGGGCTCCTATTTTTTTCTTCCCACTAGTTTTCTTCATATAGAAGATTAGAAACTAAACAAACAAATAACAATGACAAACCACAACAACAAAACCCCCCTGATTATCGAGCAGAAAGTCATCCCAAGGGAACAGAGATGATGGGGGGGCACATAACTTGACTCACCAATGAGCTGAACCCATGACAAAACAAATTGCAGTGTTCCATGTCTACCTATCATGACAGGGGTGACAGATTTTCATAGTTTCTCATTCAACTATTATTTTCAGTGATTGCAGTAAGAGCATGCAGGAGTATTACTTTGGATTTATGTTCTACAATTATTCTATCCAGATATTTTTCTTCTGAAACTGTCAAGTGGTTTGTCTTCATTCTCTCCATTCATGCTTAACAAGAATTATTTTCTCAAAATAATTTTTCCACAGCTCTACTTTAATGTATAATGCACATTAGATTTTTTTGACTATTCAACTTATCAATAGATTACACTTAATAAAAATGTTAATAACTTTTATTTTTCATATTCATGTTTTTATGTGTTTCAGGAGCCTTTGCTGAGTGGATGAATATGAATCCACAGATAGCACTTCAGGTACATTTTAAGCTTTTAAGAAGTGTATTTATGAAGTTATGTTTTTCATATATAATGCCACAAAGCCTTCAGACATTTTTTTTAACTTAGTCAAGTTTGATATTCTCTTCAGGCAGTTCTTTGCCTTCCTGTAGTAATGAACATAAAGATGGTATCTCACTAGCACTTCTAGTGTGCATCCCTCTCTTCTCTTGGCTACAGGGAAAGCCCAGAACATTTTAGACAAGGGCAGGATCTGCAATGAGGTCTTTGGAGAAAGAAATAGCATAGCAACAGACTGAAAAACAGGAACACTAAATTCAGCTGTATGAGAATCAAAAGTCACGCAGCATGTCAAACCAAAAGAATACTAGAGAAATGATCATTTGGCTGATATCAAGTTTTAATGTTATTATCAAATCAGACTCCACTTGAACACTGGAGACTTGTGATTCAGTATTGTTTCCAGTTTGATGCTGTTGCTCACATGACTAATTTGTGCTAGTTGGAATCCCTGAGCTTTATATTAAGCTGGTCTGCCTTGTTCCCTTGAAAGTGGATATAGTTTAATTTTTGGTTTTATTGTGATAGAAGTCACATTTTCTCCAGGGATGGGAAGAGCAAAAAGAGAGAAGAAACAAAAGTTGTACAGTGGTGTTATTCCCCAAGACACCAACTAAAGCAGAGTGAAGACAGAGTCCCCAGGATGAGTGTCTGTTGGGAATAAACTGAAGCAGAAGTCAATTACTATTGGGTAGAGGGAGAAGTAGGGCCATTATAAACATCAATATAAATCTCAGCTGATTTTTTCTAGAGTTCTGGGACTGGAAGGATTCTGAATGGTCTAAAGCTGGAGGAAAGAAGTCAATATTTTTATGCTTCCCTTCCCATCAGTTGACAAATCACAGAAGAAAAATTACCTTGAAAGGGGTTATGACCATGGACAGGTCCTCTTTTTAGCCCAGTATTATCCATAGAGACTAATGGCTCAAAACTGAGAACCAAAAGCTGGGAATATGATCTTCATTACTAAAAGAACTGGTAACATAGTACAGTGATCTTCGCAGCTGAATAGCATTTAAAAATCTTCATCATCTTCAATTACTCTCCAAAGTAGTTGGAGATGGCAGTAAGAAAATCACTAAGCACCAACAAACATGTAACTTGACTCTTTCATTTTTTTCATCTATAAAATGGACTTGATAGTATTATTAGTCCATTTAGAGGTACTTAAATATATTGAGTTTATTTTTATTGTTTGGGTTGTTTTTGTATTTCATGACATTAATTGGCACTTTGAACAGATACATATCTTTTGATGCCTACTTAAGAAATGAAAGACATACATGTGTTTCATATGAAGAGGTGGTGCAGAGTGTCATTTCCTCTGAAATTACTTTTTTGTTTCAGGTATTTTATAATTAAAACTAGGAGTGGTCACTTCTGTGTGCCTCAACATGAAATTTACAAGTAATATCACTTTATTAATAATGATTGATTTCTATGAAAAGTTGGAAGAGATTTGAAAAGGAAAATGTATGATGTTAGTAGTTAGTACCTGAACTAGTGCTTGAGGCTTTCTGGCAACTTGCCCTCATGAGAGTTGCCTGAGATGCAATGTGTCTGATCACCCAGAGGCCACTGAAGGACCACAGCTCCCTGCTATAATGTGAATAGAAATACTTCATATCTCAGGTGATTTGCACAAAAATTATAATAGCAAGTGAAGTTGAAAAAACAATGCCTTGTCCTCATGAGTTTCTTGTAAAAACAAGTGCAACATTCACAGAATTCACTCTTCATAAGTAGACTCACTGGAATTTTAAAACTACTTGAGATTTTTGAATGTTTATGCTATTGTAGTATTGAATTTTATGTGACATTCCAGATTTCACTCAAGTATAATGATTGTGATGAAATCAGCAAAAGCTTTATTTTATCAAACCTTAAAATTTTCACAAACCTTAAAATATCCTTCCAAAAACTAAGTGGCTATGTTTGAATCAGAAAATAAGACAATTCAGAGTTAGGTCAAGTAAGGGAAAAGCTGTCCATACAGGATAGATTATAATACACAGATTTCTTTGAAGGCTTCTGGTATCACATATAAAAGTTCTTATTATCATCTTTAAAAAATGGAAAATTCTTTGTTTTATGTTTTAGAAAATCTGTCTGCTTTAAGATAGATCTGAAAAGCTTTACATTTTTGGTAAGTCTAGGACCCTTTGTTGACAATTGAAGGAAATAGATCATCTGTAATATTTAATCCTTGATGTGATACTACATCACTTAATAGAAAAGAGTCAATGAGTCACACTCAAATCCTGTCTGTTGCATCATTTTATTGGCAAGAAAAGCAAGGCACCAGTGCTGGCTCCTCCTGTTCCAGTCTTTTCTTCACTAATTCACCTCCTTTCCAGCTCAGATTTTGCCGATTCTTTAGAATGAAATGCTTCCTTTGAGCTTCAGAGTTGGTTTAGGATAGAACCTTAGTTACTCATTCACTGTAAACTATTAATAGTTCTTAGAAGGTCAGAAGCTCCAGACCCTCTTTTCCCATTTCCTTGGTATCAAAGCAAAGCTTTTAAAGCCTTGTGGCTATTTTTTTAATAAATGTTTTATTTTTTCATAATTACTTCTTTACACATAAGATAACTAATTGCTGTGTTCTTGATTCTTCATTTGTAAGTATTAGCAATTGGTTTTCTAAATGAGACTATCCAGTTTTATATTCCATTCCACAATCACATACATCCTTTCTCTCTCTCTCTTCCTCTCAGTACGGCTGTGCTGTTACTCATACAGTAGTCCTCTCTCTCACGATGGAATATATTATTCTCTCCTGTCCTCTGCATCAGTTTCCCAAAGTTTGCATGATCTTTCCTTGTCCTCCAGTCTTGCTTCCAATATCTTTCTTTTCCCCTTTTAAATTTTCTCCCCAAGGGTAAAATTGACATTGAGATCTTAATTACTGTATACAACTTCCTGGTTTGCTTTAGATTTTGTCCTATAATCACAAATCTAGTTCATATGGTTAAAGGGGGCAAGTTAATGGTTACCTCAGTTTGTCATTTTCTGGGCTTTGTTTGATGCTATTGTTACTGTTGATTGTATTTCTTTAGCCAAAGTGATATAATTGTTTTAACCAGATGTTCTTCCTAGTATACCAACAGTGAGACTGCATAAGTGTCGAAGGAAATATTGTGGACCAGTGTCAAAGAACCAGGGACTGGGTCAAACAGGCAACAATCTCTCACCCCCCCAAAATTGAAGAGATAGGATTGTGTGACAGACCCAAAACCCAAAAACCAGATACACCTGAAAGACACCTCTGAGGAGTAGTGATATATAAGGGTTCTAAATACTAGCAATAAAGCTGCTCACCATAGGCAATTTACAAGCATCACAAAGTTCTAGGATAAGACATCCTAGACAATCCTCTATCATTTTGTTCAATTTTCTATATCTTTATTATTTTAGTTTCTGGAAAATTCCTGAGTTCAATCTTTCAATTTTTGCTGTTATTAAAAATAATCTGGGTTGGTGTGGAATGTGTCATATTTACTTCTTGCTATAGGGTAATGTGGATGATCCATTTTCTTTTAAAATGTCCTTATATTGTTATGTAGAACTTTTCCCCTTTACTATTCAGAATATTTGGGGTAAAGTTTTGCAAAATCTTATGGAGACTTCTTAGCTGCTAGTGTTGTTGGAGCCAGGATAAGGAACAAACTGGAAGTCTTAGTACCTATGTAAATTATTTGTATATATTTTCCATTGTTAAGTACTGCTTAGTTTTCTTTGGTCTAGAGACCTTCAGGGTTATCATCACAAAAGAATAAGCCTCAAATATTCTGCAAAGGGGGCTGTGTATTAGAAGCATGTTGTGCTCTAAAAAGTCCCTTTTCATAACTGAAAGAGCTATCGCCCCAGCTGTTGGGAACACTCTTGGTAGAAAGGGGTTACTTTGTCCACAGCCTTGTACTTCTGAGAATGATTTCCCTACAATGACTTGTTGCTGTGAGTGTCTGCAAATCTCAGGCTCCAGAACAACTCAAGACAAGTCTTCCAGACTGTCAGTGCACTGGGAAGCCCTTTGTGACTACATCAGAGCACAGTGCCTGCTTTCTCCTGCTTGCTTTCTTTCCCACACAGGTATTGAACTCACTAATCTTTTTTCCTAAACTGCCTAATAGTTTGAGAAGTGCAGTTTTCTGATTGCTTCATCAAGGGAGGATCTCTATGCATCTGAATGCTTTTCAAAACTACTTTCAAATTATCTTTATGTTTCAGTCTTACTATCATTGTCACTTTCGGAGGTACCTCTTCTTGAGTTTTTGGAAGGTTTTATGATAGAAACTGTGTTGCTTCTTAGTGCTTTTCATTGTTTCTTAGGATTTAAGTTTCTCAGACCTATTGTTAGTCTACACATTTGTTTTTTAAACTTTTAATAGTTTATCATATTTTCTATAATCTCTTACCTTTAGGGTTATGTCTTTTAAGAATTATTTCACTGTCATTTTAATGATGTTTTGACAATGCATGCTGTTAATTTGTAAGTTTCCTGACATAATCTTTATATTTAGAATTTCTAACATTTTAATTTCAAAATCATATTACAAAGTAAATGGAAGTCATCATCTTTAGAACTTTCTGATGGCACTAATGCATTAGGGGAGAATGAAAAAGAAAGGGATACATATCTTACAATTTTATAAATCCCTAAGCAAGTAAGTGGTACACACTATTACATTTAGGATCAGTATGGGTAGAATTCTATGTTTTGATGTTGCAAGAAGATACATTAAAAAAGAGGCATTATCTCAAGGATCACAGAGGCTTATGACTTGAATGACAGTAATAATTATTCTTAATAGTATTCATGACAGAATAGAATACATAAAATCAGGCACTTAAAAGCTATCCTTTCATTAAATCTAGTACTTATGAGATTTAATACAAATTAGTATGTGCTGCTCTAGACTCAAGAGCAAATTGATTTTGAGAGGGTTTGAAAGAAAATAGCGAAGATGACTAAATGTTTGTAGATGGAGAGAACTTAAGTAGTTAGCAGAAGACCAGATGCTTTTTTTAAATGAAAAAAATGATATGGTTCTCTAATGCTCTTTAAACATATAAAATACTGCTAATTCTTTTACACGTTTCTAAGTGCTTTTTCTGGGAAAATTTAATGGGTAACTGATTTAAAATGTACTTTATAATAATAGGGCAGTAGATGTTAGTTTTCTTCCTTCACAAAGGATTCAGTATGAAAGAATCATCTTTAATCTCAACAGGAGTGTTGAGGATTTCAGGAAGAATTTTCTAGAGGCCAGGATGGTTATAGAATTCCTTTAAAACTTTACATAGAAAAACGAATGGAAATACGTCATTAGAATATAATGAGACATATATTTGGTCTTCCTCCCTTATTTCTGACACAGAATTTCTAAAATTCTTAGAATTCCCTGAATGATAGAGCCACAAGAGTATCTTTTGTTATCTATAATAAGCCTCTTTCAATCATATCTGAGTTTACATTAATGTTATCACTCTTGGAAGATGGAGACTCCTTATCAGAGCAACCTCTCTGAAGATTAGAGCGTTGAAGCTTTCAGTGTCCCCTCCCAGGAAGAACGGTTGGAGATTGAGTTTATCTCCATCTCCACCCACTGATGATTTAATCAATCCTATCTATGTAATGGAATCTCCGCAAAACCCCTAAGCAGAACCAGGGGTGGTGGTAGACGGCTATAATCCTAGCACTCTGGGAAGCTGATGCAAGAAGACCACAAGTTTGAGCACAATCTGTACATTTTCTGAGATCTTGTCTCAAAATAAAACAAACAATAAAATGAGCTAAGGATGTTGCCAAGTGTAAAGGCTCTGCATTCAGTAAAAAACCAAACTCAAAAACAAAAATGTCTAAGAGGTAGGGTTTGGAGAACACATCAGTGTTCAGGGAGGGTGATGTCCCCCAGCTCCAGTGGGAAGGACATTTCTGTACTGAGGACCATCGGGACCTCTTGATGTATCTGTTCATTTGTATCCTTTATAGCACCATTTCTAATAAACTTGCAAATTTCAGAAATAACTTGAGTTCTATGAGTCATTAGAGGAAATTATTGAGCTGCAAGAGTGGGTCATGCGTACCACATTTGTAGCTGAGTTGGACAGAAAAGTGCATAACTTGAGGAGAAGGGAGCAGTCTCATGGCTCCAAGCTCTAACCCTCCGGGTGTGGTCAAAACTGAATTAAACTTCAAGATGCTCACTGAGATTTCACAGAGACTCAGAGAACTGCTTGTTGTGGAAAATGCACACATTTAGTGTTAGGTAAGATTTTCTTTTAGTTGGAAATACATGAATATATGAACGATTTCTCTGGATAATAAACCTAGGAATTATGTATTTCCTTTATTCTAAATTTTTTATTTTCTCATTTTTCTCTCATTTTATATAAGAGAGCAGATAATATTTAGGATAGACACAAACTATCACTAGTTGCATTTTTAGATACAGCATATAATGTATAGATATTCCTTTACTCATGATGTAGAGACCTTTGTTATAAATAACATGTTTTTAAGAATCAAGACACCAAAGCTTAGTAAAGTGCAAGTTCATGTTCTAGCTTTGCCGCCTTCTAGCTTTGTGACCCTGGATGTGTTACTTAATTTTTGGAAACACTGATAGGCATTGATAATGATAATACTATTGCCTATACTGGAGAGCTGTTGAAAGGATAAAATTAATAAATATTTTTAAATCATTGAGAAGAAAACCCGGCTCATGACAAGTACTCAGTAAAAGTTAGATATTATTTACATCCTAAAAGTCATTTAAGTAACTTAACAAACTAATAATATATTAGATATGTTTTAAACAATAAGAAAAAGAATTTAGGTGAAGGGTAGAAAATAATGAACTTAAAAATGGAATACAATTTAATAGTATTATAAAATTTACAGCTCTAGGTTGAAAAGAGACAAATGGGTCGAGTGTAGTGATAATGGTGTCATAACAGTGGGGGCCCACATTGACAGCATGTGTGCTACAGCAGGCTGCTGGTATCATCAAAAGCTCTATTGTCATGTTTTTCTTTTAATGTATGAGTTGTTTTTTCTAAATTAAACTTCAGTATTCAGGTTTAATCTCAGTGTTGGCATTTTTCAATAAATAAGTGGGTTTTGAGTTGCAATTTGGGCATTAGGTCTCTAAAAGGCTCTCAATCACTGGTCTATATACGTGTGTGTGTGTGTGTGTGTGTGTGTGTGTGTGTGTGTGTGTGTGTATAATGTATTTGTAGGGGAGGAGAGTTGAGACAGGTTGTTACTAATTAGTTCAGGTTGGCCTTGAACTCACTATGTGCCCCAGGCTGGTCTTGAACTTGTGCCAATCCTCCTGCCTCAGTCTCCCAAGTGCTAGGATTATAGGCATGTGCGGCCATACCTGGCATTCCTCCTCTGTAATTTTTTTTGAATAACAACACTTATACCTTGACCTAAGAGAAATCTTTTCACATGACTCTTAAAGGAGTCATGGAGATAAATAACTTACTTATCAGAAAATGTATAAAGTTTTGTAGTCTCCATACTCATTTACATTGAAAACTAAGTATATTAATGTCAATTATACCCAGGAATCCAAATTTCTTATGATAAATGAGCCCTCCCTTTCACAACACAAAAAACAATCTCAGCTGCATGACCAAAGCACTGCAAAGTAACAGCTTGTATTTTCCCCACTGAGTACCGGCAAATCAATAGCTAAAGAAAGCTGTAATGCTTTTGAAGTTAACCCTGCTTCTCTATCTGTATTTATCACCTAGTCCATGAATCTTCCTATAACTGATGAATTCACTTCAAATTGCAGTATTTAAAGACCACTTTCCTATTTTGGTCTACTTACATCATCCTGCACATATTTTATTTTAAAAATATTTCTAGATAGCACATTGATTTTTATTTAGAGCACCCTTAATAATATCCATACATTATGTTTTCTAATACATATTAAACTAGCAACTTTTCTTTACAAAGTTATTTTTATATCATCCGAAGTCCCTGAATATTACTGGCACTATTCATGACTTGCATTAGTCTTTGGAAATATTAGTTCAGAAGATTATATTTTGACACACACATTCATAGCTAAGCTTACACCTTAAATGTGAAGCTAATAATCTCTAATTTGGAAATTAAAGAAAAGAAATTTTGATAGGCAAATCTGCCACTAAAATAAAGCTGCTTCAACTTAGCTAGAGTGACTAATTAAAACAATGCTTTCATAAATTTTTAAGTGACACACAAAAAACATAAAAGTTGTACATCTTAACAGGATATCACATACTGTTTCACATATGTAATGCTGTGTGTATTTAAATCAGGTTAAACATATTTACCTCAAACATTTAACATTTCTTTGTGGTGAAAACTTTTGAAGTCCTTTTTCCAACCTTTGGAAGCACACAATACATTACTGCTATCTGCCATACTTTACTATTGAACCTAGGGCTTCTTGCTGGGTCCAAACTGTAACTTCATACCCACTGATCAAGCCCTTGCTGCCCCTCCCTCCCACCTGCTACTGTCCCTAACCTCTGGTAGCCACAAAGGCCTTTTATTATCTAATTGCTTTAGTTAGGACTTCCAGCAGTATAATGGATAAAAGTAGGTGCTTGGAGTCTTAAAGGGGAAATTGTCAAGTTTCTCCCCTTCAATACAAAGTTAATGGTTGGCTTATTGTAAGTGATCTTTATTTTGTAGAGGTGCATTCCTCTCACACTTGTTTTCTGAGGATTTTCATCACTGAAGGCTGTTCAGTTGTACCTGATGCCCTTTCTGCACCAGTGGAGATGACCATAGGGTTTTAGTCTTTCCTTTGATTGACAGTGTGTGTCACATATATTGAATTTGCATATGTTGAATCACCCCTGTTTCCCTGAGTAGAATCCCACTTGATCACAGTGAATAATCTTTTTAACACACTGTCAGATTCAGTTTGCCAGTATTTTATTGAAGATTTTTGTGTCTGTTTCCATCAAGGATATTGACTTATAGTTTTCTTTTTCAATTGTGTCCTGAGCTGGTTTTGGTGACAACAGCTGGTCTCATGAAATATAGTTGAAAGAGTTCCTTCCTCTTTTAATGAATTCCTTTTTGAGTGACTTAAAGAGAATTGATATTAGTTCTTCTTAAATGTGTGGTAGTTAAACAGAAAAGCCATCCAGTCCTGGATTTTTCTTTAATGATAGGCTTTTTATTTGTGATTCAATCTCATTATTTATTATTGGTCTGTCAAAGTTTCTTTTTTCCATAATTTGGCCTTGGGAAGGAGTCCATGTTTAAAAATATGTCCTTTTCATCAAGATGATCAAGTTTTGGCATATATTTGTTCATGCCTTTTAATGGTCTTTTGTGTTTCTGTGGTGTCAGTTGTAACATTTCATTTTCGACTCTGATTTATTTATTTCAATCTTCTTTTTCCCTTTCCTAATAAGCCTGGGTAAGAGTCTATGTCATTTACCTTTCTTAAAGAAGCAGCTGTTTCAATCTTGTTGCTATTGCTTTAGTCTCCACTTCCTAGACTGATTTATGCTTTCTTTGCTTCTTTACTAGGATACTATCAAATTTTATCCATAAATTTAGGGCACTGTGACAGATAAAAATTATGAGGCTATTAAACAATAAGTTCTTCCCACTGTAAACAATCTGTTGGACCAGGTGTGGTGATGTAGTCCTATAATCCTAGTGCTAGGGAGGCTGAGGCAGGAAGATCCCAGTGAGTTCATGGCCAGTCTGGGCTACATGATGAGACCCTGCCTCAAAAAACTAACAAACAAAAATAAAAACTCAAGCAATTTGTTTTATTCAGCATCATTATGGGTATTTTTTAAGGAGAGGCTTAATAAAAAAAAAACATTAGTTGAGTTTCATTTTTGTCCCTGTGGTGGATTTGAAAGTCTATCACTGTTTCTGACTAGGAATTTTCTGATTACTAAGTAGGTTGAATCTCTTGATATACTTATGACCAATTCATGTTTCATCTGCTTTGAACTATTCTACCTATTGTCATTTTGGCCACTTATTTGCAAGTATTTCTTATATATTCTTGATATTAATTATGTTTTTTGTGTGCAACGATTTCTTCAGAATTTTGTGTGACCGCTCTGCCGCACCTTGTAGGCTGGTGATAGAGCTTATACTGCACTCTAATTCTGCACCTCTTACTCCCAGAAATGTCTGCTGCTTGTTTTTGTCTGGAAAATCTGCATCTAGGAAAATGTTTTGTCTAGAGCTGAGTAGAACCAGGGTTCAAAGACGAGTAGCAGATGACGGCTGTCAAGGTGCACGTTCTGTGTCGCACATTATATATTGTGCTGCATAAAGGACTCTTCATGAAACAAAATGGTATTCAGCACATATCCAAACTAGCTAACATGAACAAGTTTATTTTAATATGTTTATGCTTTTGTTGAGAATTTTTTCACCTATATTTATGATGAGATGACTCTCCATTCTCTTTTCCCATAGTTCCAAAGTTGTCCTTATGTGCTGTCAAGCTTGTATTCTTTGGTAGAATTTTAAATGGGGTTCATCTGTTTATCTGTTTATTAAACGTTTGGGAATGTGCATCTGCACAATCATTGCAACTTTATATTGTAGGAAAGATTGTAAACAATTTGATATTTTAATGATTATAGGGTAACTCAAATTTTCTTTCTCAGTTTTTAAAAGTATTCCATAAATTTCTATTTCATGTAGCTTTTCAAAATTGTTTCCACCAGTTTTTATTCTAGTATTTTTTTAATCTCTTAATCCTGCTATGTTCCTTTTTTATTTCTAATTAATCATTTGTAATTGTAAAGTTTTTTTGTTAGTGGATACTTTACATTTTCTTCAATTTTCTGTGTCTTATTTCCATAATTTTAAGAGTTTAGTTGGATAAAACATTGATTTTTACCAATAATTTGAAGATCCTATGTTATTCTTTCTAGGGTTTTACAATTTCTGGTGAGAGGAGAGCTGTACATCAACTTGGCTTTCATTTGCAAGTTACTTCTCTAAAGTTGTTTTTAGATAGATTCTTATCATATTTTTGTAGCTAGTGGTCTTCAGTCACTACTTTTCTGGATCTTGTTTCTTTACATGTATTCTGTTCAGATTATCAGGGTTCTTAAATCTGAGTATTGGGTTTTATGAATTATGAAAAAACCTGCAGTAATTTTATTTTATAATTCAATTTTTTCTGAAACCTCATTTTGACTCTTTTTACTCTAACATATTTCTATTGATCTCTATGTGTTGGAGTGATATATTTTTAAGACTTGTTTACAATTTACTAATTCTTATTCTCTGTTTATCTTTTTCATTGAGCCATTTATTGTTAAATTATCAGCTGTTTTCATTTATAGAAGTTCTATTTGGGACATTTTGCAAATCTATCTTGTCAATTTTCATAGTCTTTGTTAGTCCATCATATTTTTTTTCCACTTTTGATTTCTCTTTTTAAAAAGGGTTAAGTGTATGTTTTTTGGCAGAGTAGTACAATGTGATTTTTCCCTTATAGTCTTATTTGATAATTCCAATGTGTGTAGTCTTGGCATTTTTCTTTTTTCTAGTGATTCTTACTCATGGTAGTTTATTTCGTGGTATTCATGACTTTATTCTAAGCTGTTGTCCTTTGGTACCTTGTGGACTTCTTTTAGAACTGCATTTAAATAATATCTAACCAGGCAAAAATTTCGAGTTTTATTTTTCTGTGTGACGGGAAACCTCACTGACAAGTGAGGTTTAAATACGATTTCAGCTGGAATTTCTTCATCTCCAACAGACATTGTAAATTCAGGTCCCCAACCTGAATGACGGTGAGGTTGTGATTCATAGTGGGTCTTAGTCATTTTTCTTGTTGCTAGGACATAATACACAACATCCTCACCTAAAAGGAGAAAAGGTTTATTTTGGCTCATGTTTCAGTTCATAGTTGGCTGACTCCAAGGCAAAACGCCACAGCAGAGGAGCGTGAAGGAGCAAAAGCTGTAACCTCATTGCAGTCAGGAAGCAAAGAGGGAAAGAAGAGCCAGGAAGAGAGTCACTTTTCCAAGCCATGCCTCAGTGAGCTGCCTTTTCAGACCAGACCCCATCTCCTTAGAGCAAGCCAGCTGTCAGCCCTCATAATCCAACTATGGCATACGAGGCTTTGAGGGGACATCTAGGTACAAACCACAATGGAATTGTTATTTTCATTGTTCTTGTTTTTTCATGTGCTGTCTAGAACTAAGGTTTAAATAAGCAAGCTGCTTTCCTGTCCCAAGTGTCACTGTTAATATCATCTTTCATTCGTCCCGGTGCATACTGGTTTTTTCAGCCTGATCTCTGTCTTTCTGCACCTGTAGCTTAGCATATGTTTTTAAATTCTGTAATTGTTTTAGTTTTTGTAATCACTGGTCCCTGAGAACTCCATTGCAAGTCACAGTGGGTGGTCTGTTTACATTTTAAAAACAAATGAAAGTTGTACTTTTTTGTAAGATACCAGTAACTTCACCCAACAGGAGAAGGTTGAAGTCTCTAATTTTCTGCGGTACAAAAATGTTGCTTCCTTTTTTAATAGCAGAGATGGCAAATTTCTTGTGACTATTTCTATTTTTCCCAGTCATCATGACCTTGGCAGAGGGAGATAATTGATGATGGCATTCTTACCGTGAGATATTACCTCAAAAGTTCTTTGAACATACAATTCTAGGTAGCCATTACTAACTACATTGCATATAGTTAGTCTTATTTGCCCTCCAGTACTAGCTCATTAGATTCACTGTTCATTCTCACTAGTATAGTTATTCTCACAAATTAAAATTATGTCTTATGACTCCAATGGTTATGAGTATACAAAGCTACTTGGAAAGACACCAATATATATCAGCAAAAAAGTGCTTTTCTTTAATGCAAGTTATGGATAAAATTCCTATCTACAAGTCTGGAAATGGCTACACTGAGTGCAATGGCTACCACCAGCACTTCTGGAGAGTTTGATAAGCATTCCACTTTCAGGTTTTAATGTGGCCCATTGCTGCCAGTGAGGCCACCTGCTTCAGAAGAAGATTCCAAAAAGACCTGGTGAAACTCTCTTCACAGTTTTCCTGGTTTTCAGTATGTGTAATATTTTAGATATCCTCTAGTTCCTTTTTACTTACATTTCTAAGAGTTTTGGGAGTAGAATGGAGAACTCAAAGTTTTTAAGGTACATCACAGATATAACTATTAAGTTTACATGAAATAATATTCATTTACAAAATGTAATGGCAGGACATTAATAACAATACTTTTACCATGAACTTAATTTATGTTCCTTTTTTTTTTTTTTGGTACCAGGGATTGAACTCACGACCTCATGCTTTCCAGGCAGAGGCTTATGCCGCTAAGCTAAACCCCAACCCCCATGAACTTAATTTAGTCAATCAACTCAAAGCTAGATTAGCTAGTCAGGAAGCCACCATCAGATGGCATGCTTCATTTTCTGTATTTACATTGTAATGTATGCAAATATGCTGCTAAATCACGTTTAACCTATAATTTTTATCAATGTACTATGCAAGTTTTGATGAACTCGTATTGTGAGATGAAATACAGTGGAAATATGTTTGGACCACCTCTCTTAACTTCTGCCTTAAGCTTAGATTATGATACTCTAAACGTGAGAGAATGGAAACCTCAAAAATAAAATCAGGATTCACAGCCATTCTAATGGCTACTTCTTAATGAACTGCTCTGATAAGGAAGGGGTTGTACCTTATCCTTCCCTCTTATAATAAGGACCTCAGTTTTTTTTTCAGTTCTTGGTTATATTACTGTATTATGAAACATTTTTGGGGGGATAAATCGGTACTGTGGTGGCCTATCTTATACTATACTGTAATGTTTTTCACTTTGCACTGAGTATATTAATAAATATTTGGTATCTGAGTATATTTAGAATATTCTATTCTTACTCTTTATAAAAGAATTATAAATTTTCACTTATTAATAAAAGTTGCTCCTATTCTTCTCAATACATCTACTTTTTACCTGTTTTGCTACTATATTTTACACTCTAGTGTACAATAGCCAAAATTTTTAAAAAATGTCTACACATCCTCAAAATTTTGGGCTATTGTTGAGATTATTTCAATGTTTTTTTTACTTCAAGTTTTTAGAAAATTATTCTACATCGGTTCCTATCCACAACACTGCATCTCTTAGTTCCATTCAGTTAATTGTGTACGTGTTCCACCTTCAAATTCTGGGGTCAAAAGTGACTCAGATGCCTCTGCCTTCCCAGAGCTCATAGTCTAGAAGGAATAAAACAAGAACACTCAAAAACCAAAAAACAAAAACAAAAACAAAAACAAAAAAAAGCACAAACCAAGTTGCCCAGAAGCATCATTTATAAATTCCAAAGTTCTTTATTAATATAATCAGTCACTTCTAGAGTTTTCTAGTTAACATATGATCAGCTTACCTCCAATTTGCATAAACACTCTTAATGTGAATGGTAGCTATGAAATGTTAACGTCTGAGGAAAATTTTCACTCTTGAAGTTGGTGAGAAGTCTCCTAATTATTTACATGGTTTTTTTCTTAGGAACTGAAAGTAAAATTGAGCTACCAAATACTTTTCAGGGACTGAAGCAATTACATGAATATTTATTTAACCATAAAAGTTCTATATTGTCTATGAGTCAAATTGGTCCCCACAATATGTGAAAAATGAATATATGAAAGCTCATTGTAAAGATAAAGCAGGATGGTCAGTGGCAACTCCTGGATATTTTCCACACTGTAGAAACAAGTTGGCTAGTTTGTACACTTCATTCTTATTGAAGGTAGGAACACAAAATCCAAACCCTCAGATTGAGGACAGAGTGTCCCCTGTTTAGTTCACTCAGTGTTAACCCAGCACTTCTCCAAAGGGTTCCTGCCTATCCTGCTGTCCTGATACTGGTTTGTTTTCACCCTGACCAAGTCCTTGCCAGACTAACTCCATATGAAAAGGCAAGCAAAGGAGAAACACCCACCCACTCACTGAGACACAAACCTCCTGCCAGTTTAAGAATCTCTCCACAAATGATTTTAGAAATCACCTAATGCTGGGAGGCCAGGGATACAGCCTTTTGATAAGATTTTCAGCCTATTGTTGTATATGATACTGCTATCATGTCATTCTTGACAGTTAAATGCCAACTGGGGTCCTTAGAATTTGGAATACTGCTTAATATTAATGTGTATCTGAATTCTGCTGGGTATTGTGAATAGTACCAAGAATCAGTACTTGTACAAGGAATCATATTATATGGCTTTTTTTTCTACCAGCATGAATTTATATCTCTTTTTCTGTTCTGAGGATTGAATCCAGCACCCTTCCACTGAGCTATGAGTCCAGCTCATTTCTAATTTTTTACTTTGAGGCAAAGTCTCACTGAGTCACTAAGTTCTCAACTGAGCTGAAATTTATGATCCTTCTTCAGCTTTCTGGAGCACTAGGATTACAGGTCTGTACCACCAGGCCTGATTGAAATTAAGTATCTTATTTATGTAATATTCATCTGCTGTTTCAACAAATGGATCATTCGATTGTAAGGTTTTTAAAATGTCAAATTCACCCAGAAAAGGCACTGAAGCTATTTTATATTCTTAAAATGGTAAAGTTAGAAATATGTTTCATGAAAAAATCAGATGAAAGGGATAGAACTTGATAAAGGTGTTGTTTAAGGAGCACAAAAATAACAGAACGAATTCAACAAACCAGCGTTGCCTGATAGCAGAGTATTTTAATTTTTTCTTTAAATTGAAATAACTCAATGTAGCATGTATGTTATGTTTCACACCTTATATATTACTTTAAGGCTCAGTATGGACTTTTCTGTTCCAAATTCATCAGATATCTGATGACTAATAAAGGATTAGTATTGATGTCTTGGAGGCACAAATTTATCTTCTAGGATAAAGCACCAATTTTTCAACAGTTTCTTTACCAGATAATTCATCTTTATTAGGATTTTTGCATGTCTTTCTTCTCTTACACAAACAAAAAATCAGGCAGAATGTTTCAGCAAGTAAAAGAAATATTATTATTATAATACTCTACATTGAAAATTGAAATATTCAAAGTACATAAAAGTCATCTTATATTTAATTATCATCTGACCAGTAACTTAATATCTGTCCTTTTGGAGAATATCATTATTTTTTTTAGCAAATGACTTAAATTATCTTTTAAAATGTGACCAAATGGAGATTCCCAGAAATTGAAAGACAAACAGAAAAGTCAACAAGAACAAAAAAATTAACCAACCACAGAGATTCTATTTGAAATGAAAGGGAATTCAGTGCCATCAGTAAGAGCCTATTTTGAAAAGGAGCAGGCTTAAATAAATACACAGCAAATCCAGCAGAACACAGCCACACAGTGTACTCAACAGGTAGTGCACCTGAGATATGAAGTTTTCATAATTCTGATCTGATTATTTGTGAAACAGCAAGAATGATACGCTGTTAGTTATCTCTGAATAGACCGGTTTCCTATGTTGGGCATCATTTATGCAGTCATGTATTTATCCTCCCATCTATCCAATAATTATTGAGCACTTAGTATATGTCACTTACTCCGTAAATAGTGCAGAAGGATCTTCAACAAGAGGCCAATCCTATTCCCCAGTGAAGTTTCAATTTCAATTAAGCAGAAAACAAATAGTAAGAGAAACCAGCTGTTGAAAAAGCTGTTTCAGAAGGCATAAACGCTATGAAAATGAACAGGATCACAACAGAGTGGCCAAATGTGGGTTACTATAGTCTAGATGGTCACAGAAGGGTTTGGAGGAGTGTGTGGTAGGTACAAGGGTCCTCAGACTTGGCTGTGCCTATCAATCAACTGATGATCTTTTGAAATTCAAATTGTGATTTGTGGGACCCGAGAGCCGGCATTTGAAATGAACTCCCAGATGATGATATATCAGGCTTTCACACCGCACTTTGAATATTATGGACTTTAAACAGGAAATGAGAATGATGAAATGAACTGGGGTATCAACAATGGGTTTTAATGATAATAATGTGTAGTGATTTGGGTTGGCAAAGAACTAAGAAATGCCCAGCTTTCCATCTCATTTCCAGTTTTTCCTCATTTGTTTCATAGGAAGCCCTAGTAGAGGACATGGTGAAAATACATGAATTCTGAGACCAGACAGTCCTGGGCTTTGTTTCTTTCTCTGCCTGTTGACAGCATGGTGGATCTGAGTAGTTTTTTCTTGTCTCTAAGTCGGTCTCTTACATTATAGGAAACTTAATCGGTCTGGCACATAGAAAATAAATAGTAAATACATGATATCATGATAGATACTATGCATTGGCTGACCACTATCATTTGCAAATGCTTTCTCTTCTGCCCATTTAAAACATAAAACCATATAAACCAAACCAAAGTACCTTGATTCCTAGACTGTCTTGCCGCTAGAGATCACCATGGTCATGTAAGAGTTACACTCATGACCTACTGATAGAAAAGCCTGGCAAGAAGGGAAGGTAAAGGGAGGAAAATTCCTGCAAACAAAACCAAAGCCTTACAGGGCGAAATTCTTGCATTCATCTTTCACTTTTCTTACTGTCTGAACTGCAGAAACATTTCTAACAGTGTAACAGGTAGCACATATTCATGCCGTGACAAGATTGAGGATAAAAACAGCAAATTAAAAACATCAGAACAGAAAGGTAAAAAAACCCTCATGTCCACTGCAAAGTCAGTATTCAACCATGGGTTGCTCATCAAGACTTTTTGAAATAAGAAAAAGATAAGCCCTTGTTATTCAAGCTTGTGTTAGCTGGGTTTTCAGGTTCTTAAGGCTAAATTAAATGCATATCTAGTTATTTAGTAAAGCTATTCATTATCATTACTTCTTCTAAAGACAACTAGTAGCAGCAGAAGCAAAACAAAATATTTTTAGTGCACTTAACGTCACAACCTGCTGCTTGCCAAAAGTTAGACCATCAAGAAATGCCATTTTATTTTAATTCTGATTTCTATTACTGATGAAAATAATATGAGAAGTTCCACATATCAATTACTAAATTCTCAAGACAGATTTGGAGTGCCTACTTTTTAGAAACTGTAATTGAGATTCTCTTAGTCTATGATAACAGATGATGTTGTGGCCACACACTGAATAATCCAGTGTCAACTATCATTTCAAAGCAAATCTGGAATACTCTATAAGAAATAAACAAACATAGCTGCACTGGACCCTGTGCCTGGTAAAACAAGGCACATATTATTACACTGAATTGGTTTAAATGGAAAACCAAATTAGCATAATGAATGAATTGCTGTGAAAAATATTTGGAAAGTTGAGCTGGGTATAAGGGAGAAATATTCTTAAAGAAACTTAAACAGAGCTACATGAGTGAAGGTTCTCTAATAACATTTGTTAAGTAATTCTTTACTCAGTGTCTACTATGTGAGAGGTACTGCAGGAAATGCAAAGACAATGCAGTGTGCTAACTTCAAGCTCTGTCCTGATTTGGGAAAGACAAAATCACATTGTCTGTTACCTCAGTACAAGATGAGTGAGAAGAAATAAGCACAAAAGCAGAGATGTCTAAGGAGAGAAGCTCTCCATGAGTTAAGATGTTCTGGGGAACCATGGCTGTAAATAAGAGGTGAAATGGTAACTAAAAATGTATTATTGGGCGTGTATCAGTCAACTCTTAAATAATTTGAATTTAAGGCCTGCTGAACATGAGCTAAAAGCACATGGCAGAGGGTACAGTTATGTCTCTTTAATTTTAACAAAGTGATGGTCCCAAATGTCAGAAACTCAGTAAATGTTTATTACAGAAGTTCTCTAGTTTTCATGCAGCTACTCTCTTGAAACTGCAATCTAGCAGTCTTAGTTTCCAAATTCAGCAGACAGATGTGCACTTATCTGACTTAACTTCTCTGTTGCATTTGGCTATGTTTAGTTTCTCACCGTTGTTTCTCTATCTCCTCAAGTATCAGTTTGTTCTAGGGTCTTATCCTTGGTTCACGTTCTCCCATCCTCCTCTTGACATTCATCCATGACTATTAGGCACATCCTTACCAACATAGATTAACACTTGTGTCTTTCAAATGTGTGCCTTCAAGCCATAACTCTCCCATGGTCCCCTATCCACACATCTTTTCAAAAGTCTGTACAATGCACACAGACATTTCAAAAGGCACATTCGGTAGTGAGTTCCTTCTGAAGTTGCTTTCTCTTCTTTCCTCCACCAGTATAAAAATCATATTAATCACAAATTATACGACAAAATGGCACAAACTGGGTGATCTAAATGAGAGCAATTTATTTTCTCACAGGTCTGGAGCCTGGGAGACCAAGATCCAGGTCTCCCTATGATTGTATTCCTAAGGACTGTCTTCTTGACTAGCAGATGGATGATGAGGTCACATAGGGAGCAGCCACTCTCTGCAGTACACTCATGGTGCCAATCTGCATGTCCTAATTGCCTCTTCTTTAAGGACATCAGTTTGATTAGATTGAATGAAGTCATTGACTCTTCAAAATGCCACGTTATGAATTATGGGGGTTTAGAGTTTCAATGTCTGAATTTGGGGTCTAGGAAACACAATCAGTTCACAGCAGCCCTTTGACACAGCTTGAGAATTTATCCAACCTTTTCAGTCATATCCACTCTCAAGATTGGTGCATTTTAGCTATGATATATACCTTCACATCTTCTAGACTCCTCAGAAGGGTATAAAAAGTCTGTAGAATTTAAACCCTGCCTGTTCTGTGGTTGAACGTCAGCTCCCTGACTTTTATATTCTCTTGAACAAAGGTCAACTACTTTATCATTTGGTATTAGCTCCCCTTCTCTTTAGTGAAACTCCAAGATTTGCTAGTGTTTTCCACAGGAAGTTCTCAACCCTGCTCCATGCACACCTGCCTCATCCTACCTTGCTCTCCATCAGGTAAGTTTATCATTTCTGCCATTCTACTACCACTGAACACACAAACTGGAATTCCTGAATTCACCAGCGTTTTAGGGCTAAGGAGTGAAGGACAAGGGAGACAGAGAATGTAGACTCTGGAGTCTGATTACATGAATATAAATCTTAGTTTTAAGATTTTACCTGTCAATTTTGTCAAGTTATTTAAGTTCACAAGAATAGAACAATACTTACTTCACAAGTTTACAAGAAACAAGAAAGTAACTTAAAGATGCAGCATTAAACATCAACTCAGTAAGCACCAGCTTTTTTGTACAAAATGTACAAAATGCAGAAACAAATCAAGAAACCCAATTTCTGAAAAGGTAAGGTCTTGCCTAAATTTTAACAGACAGTGTGTGGTAGAATTAGGAATCCAGCTGAGATTTAGAGGACCCAAAGGGTATGGGCTCCAATTTGACCTTCTAAACCCTAGTTCAATACTGAAGGCAGAGTGGGTGTTGAGTAAATACCTGTGGGTTTACTCAATGTATTATGAATTTAATTATAATTATTTTAAATTTTAAATGTAACTTTAAAAATTAAGTCTAATTACACTTTATTAAGTTTTAATTAATTAAAAAGTAAAGCCTCCTTGCAATTCCTTAGTTCACAAGTGCTTACTAAGCAAACCTGGGAAAGATTTTGCTAATTTTTCTCAATTTTTGGACCCTGTGACCAGAAAAAGTTTGTCAGCTACTTATTTGGGAGCTTTCCTATTTCTCTTTTTTTTCTCTCTCCTTTTAAAAGACATTTAACTGTCAAGCAAGACTTCAAGCAGCAAGAAAAAATACCTCTGCTGCCAAAGTGATTGAATATAGAATTAAATTTTATATTAAAACATGTCTTATCAACAGGAAAAGACATAAACCAAGCCTCACAGCCTCATTAAATTCACTCAGTAAGTAATGTTAAGTGTGGACATAGAAGTTAGTGATGTGGCAGTTTATTGGGGGGTTAGAAATAAAATAATGTCAAATAATGTCTTTTTCTGTTTTGAGATACAGTCCTAGTTATGTTCCCTCAAAGCCTCATGTGGTCACGAGGGTGAGCTTCTAAAGCCTGTTATTGATTCATGGTCTAATGCTGGGATAATGGGTGTGCGCACTACAACCATTTTGGGTGTGTAGTCTACATACAATATAAGAAACAGAAAGTGTCTTCTGTCATGCTCCTACCATTTTTCTCTGGTACCAAGACAAAATTTGGTACCAGAGAAGTGAAGTCATTGCTGTGACAATACCTGGCCATGTGTGGTTCAAGAGTCTTTGGGAATGGCTTGTGGGAAGTTTGGAAAGGTTTTGAGATGTTGCCTGAAAAAGCAGAGCTGAAATGCCTTAATGTGTTCAGGTTCAGGACATTTCTGCTGGGAAGAAGAACTGCTTTGGTGTTGGACTGCAGATGATGTATGTTATTTGGAAAGCTTTCCTATTTCTCTTGTTTTCTATTTCTCTCTTCTTTCCTCTCCTTTTAAAAGACATGGCAGAAAGTTTGTCTGCATTTTTCTCACGTCCAGAGACTCTGTCTGAGACTAAGATTAAGAGTGGCAGACTAATTAATCTGGCAGAAGAAATTTCAAGGCAGTTACATGTCGAGATGGTGGCATGGCTATTATTGGGGGCTTTCTGCCAAATTTATGTTGCAAATCAAGAAAAATCAAGAAAAAACCCAGCAGGATGATTTACAATATTATGAGTTTGGACAGAAGGAAGCTCCAATAAAGCTGTGGACTTCAAAGATACAGCTGAGGAAATCTTGATTGCTCAGAAGGAACAGGAAAATAGAAAAGATGGCCTGAAGGCATTACAAAAAGCAGCAAGTCTTGAACCTTTGCAGCTTCAAAACTGCAAAAGTGAAAGACTGCTTTGAGAGGAAAGCTGCAGAGCACCAGGTTCCAGAATGGTGGCAGCATAGAGAATTCGTCCCTCAGACTCAGACTCAGAAAGCTGAGAGATTCAGGTACTCGGTCCTTACAGCTACTGTGGCTACTGCTTCAGCTGGCAGCAGACCTAGGTACTGGGTTTAGGCCCATGCGTAATGCAAGAGTTCTGAGTTTAAAAAGCTTCCCAGATTTCAGAAGGCCTGGGAGCCCTGACAGGGTGTCTCTGAGGGCAGTGTATGAAGCTATGAAGATGAAGCCAAAGGTGCAGTAGAGACCCCAGAAATTTCAAAGACCCAGAAATGCAGATCACCTAAGGAAATCCATAAGGGAGAAAAGCCAGCCCAAGAGAGATGTGGGAGCTATAACCACCAGAAGTGCCATGGGGATGGAGACACTAAAGACCTTTGGCACTCACAATCAGACTGCTTCAGATGCTGGATGTGGCTCTACAGGACTCAATGCTTGCCCTGCTGGATTTTGGACTTGCTTTTGTCCCAATCTTTTGTATCCTCCTGTTTGTAACTTCTAGAATGAAAATGTTTATCTTGTATCATTGAATGTTGGAAATGTTTAAAACTTTGTTTTTACTCAAAAAGGGTTGCAGTTAAAGAGTTTACCTTACAGCTGGGAGGAGACTTTGGACTTGTACTTTTTAGCAATGCTGAAACTGTTAGCATTTTGGCAACTCTTAGAGATAGACTAAATGCCTTTTGCATAAAGGATGTACATAAATCTTTGAGGGGTCAGGGGCTGAATGTTATGATTTGTGTCTGGATGTCCCCCCAAAGCCTTATGCAGTCATGGGGCTGGGCTTCTAGAGTTTGTGACTGATTCATGGTCCAATGCTGGAATTATGTGTGTGAGTGCTATATTTACCCTAGGCAGGTAACCTACATTCAGTATAAGGAACAGAAACAGTGTTCTCTGAGTGCTCCTCCCATTTTTACTCTTGTTGCTTTTTGTGTCTTGCAGCCATGATGAACTGGTGCTGAGATTCTATACTACTCTACTTATGCAGTGATATTTTAATAATTTTCAAATGCTTATCCTAAAGTTCTAAAAACACCATGCTAAAGTGTGTCTTTTCTGAAAGATATGCCATCAGTTGGTGAATTTTAACATATTTTCTTAAAAGAAAAACAAATAAGTATATGTCTACATGGTGATGATTTTATAACCAAGCTGACTTGTTCCTTTGCCTCTCTAAAAATTTTCCATGCTTTTGTAGGACAAATGAAAAGCAGCAATAAAAGAAAAGGTTTTCTTGAGTGTTTGGTATCTTTCAGACATAGCACTTAATTTCCAGTGAAATAATAATCCTTTAAGGAACAGAGTCATCAAAACTAAAAAATTTAAGAATTTATTAACAGATATTTCCAAAGTTTTAATTATTTTAAAAATATAATTAATATTAGAAGTTTTTATTTATTAAAATTTACAAGAGATTATCTTTATGATATACACATTTCTTCAACAAAGGGGAAACTATTATTAAGCACTTTTTTGTATTTATTTCAATGTAAATATGAAACTCATTTTAAGATGGAATTTGGAATTACTATATTATCATTGATTGCACAGTGTTAAAACATGTGCCCTTCACTGCCAAATGGCTGCCACAATCTCGCACATTCAGGAAGCTGTGCTGGGGTAACAGCTGCCCTCTGTGCTTTCCCATTCACCCGAGGGAAAGAGGAAGCATTTACTAAGTGAGTCTGGAAGGAGACACAAACACATAGCAGGTGGCCCCTTTTTCTTTCTGTCTTTGGGATGCAGCTATGTGTCCCCCAGGATTGAGCTATCCCTGGAATTTGCATCTCTGCTCTAGTCCAACTTTTGGGGCACAACTTTGCCTAAAGATGAGCTCACCAAGAGGAGGCTCAGTTGCTTCTGAAGATATACCACTTTTTATTTTATTAATTTTATTTTAAATAAAGGTGACACTTTTGCCCCAATCTGCTACTCTTTTTCCTTTCTCAGTTGATTTAGAACCTGAATTGTTGAAAAAGGAGTGCAGTCATTCTGTTGTCTCTGCCCTTGAATCAATAGGCTCGCTTCCTCCTCAGCCCTTACAGCCAGCAGAATGGTGATTTCTCTCCAGCAACAGACATGAAGAACAAAACAAGGTGATTAAATTCTGTGTGTGTGTGTGTGTGTGTGTGTGTGTGTGTGTGTGTGTGTGTCTGGGTGTGCATCTGTATGTGTGCATGTGTGGTACTAAAGTTTGAACCTAGGGGACTTTGCACTGAACTACAGACCTAGCCAATTTTACTTTTTTTTTAAATTTTGAAACAGGATCTTGCTAAGTTGCTAAATTGTCCAGGCTGGGTTTGAATGTGCAGTCCTTTTGCCTCAGCCACCCAGAGTGCTGGGATTACCAGTATGTGCCAATATTTTGAAATCATTAGATGTGGCCCTCATATTCAAAAAGAGTAATTTTACTGAAAGAATACTTACCTTTTATTTTCCTACATTTCAAAGAAAGTAATAAAAATTAAATTAGCAAAAATTACACATACCAATTTCCCATTTATCCCTGTGGAATTCACATTGCAACAGGTATGAACACTTGCTCTAATAGCCAAGTAACTTTAGTGTAAGTCTGCCTTTTCATTGTGTATCTAAATTATGTCACAGCTTCATGCAAATACATGGTAAAAGTTATATATGTACAAACGGCACCCAAACTGTGATAATTTTTCACTTATGCTGTCCTTTCAAGAGGCACAATATATTTAAAATACTCATACATATTTTTTAAAAGAGAGGAATCCATTCTTAAAAGGCTACACTGTTGAAAATATAAGTAGTTGATTCTAGTAAGGAACTTATTACATAGAAAATCAATACAACAAAAATCACTTTTTCTCTGGTTATTAGAACATATCACTTTTTAAAATCAAATAAAATTGCCTTTTTAAATATTAATTTTTGTTGAACTATGTGAAATGGAGGCAACTGTTTCATAAGGCATAAAAAAGATAGAAAATGAACAATATAAATTCATAGAATGAATTATTTTAAAAGATTTTCAAAGCTTGTTTGTGTCTTAAACTATTATCACTGTCATATGCAATAAGGTACAAGACACACATTTGTTTTCAATATGCCATTCTAACAACCTCTAAAGTTCTTAATGTTGAACATAAAGTAAAATTTTGCACATGTATATTTTGAGGTATAGCACTTTAGAGGAAACCTAGAGATGTATTTTAATCCAATCATCTTGGTTTCACTTATCGATTCATTTTTACCTAATAAAATGAAGCAGTGTAAGTTTTCACATTGTGATAAATTGTTTTCTGATTCTCATCACAATTATGTAAGAAAATGAACTTTGGGGTTCTGTCAAATGAGTCTATAGCAAAGGCGAGAATATAAATGAATGTGAGTGTCTGTGAATTCGGATTACACAAAAAATACTGACTGCTAATGGATATGAATATTTATCAGTTGGTGTTATTAAAAAGGCAATTTTTTCCTCCCCAAGTTTTTGAATAAACAATTTCAAAATGTTACTCCATCTGTCAATGTTTTCTGAAAATAGTACAAACCTTCTTTTCTGTCTTCTGGAGTAATTTTCACTTTTGTTTCTGTTATATCTTTGAACGAGGCCAGAAAAAGTACCACATCTCCTTTCTCATTCTTTATAGGGACGATATCCAGGAGACACCAAAATGGGGACCCTGCAACAATAACAAAAAGACAAAGCACCATTGCTTTCTGTTAGTTCTCTAAAAAGTCCAACCGATAATAAAAATAAAGCCCTTACTATTTTCTCCAGCCCCCTCTTCCCTCATCTTAAAAACATCACTTTTCAGATTCCATAAATATCAAGCCTATGCACATCTCTTCATTCCCTACTGAAATGCTTTCTCAAAAATAATGCAGTATTTTAGACAGACACGTCTCTGTGGTGAGACACTTCTGCAGACATCATGCAAATAATACTTCTTCTCTGAGCTTGGTGGTGAAGCATCCACTTGAAGAGAGCTTGCCCATTTCACCCCAGCACACAATGGTGTGTAGGGACTTTATTTGGTGTGAGTTTGCTCTAGGTTTATTTAGTCAGTTTTAAAAAAATCAATGATCACCCACTAGCATGGCCAAAATCAAAAGATGGAAAATACCAAGTAGGTATTTTAAACTCTCATACATCTTGGGCTGGTTTCAAATTAATACACGTACTTTAACCACTGTTTGGCACTATGAAGTTTTATTCTTATAATACAGCAGCACACATCAGTGTGAATGGGTGACTTACAATTGTTCACGACCAAGAGGATAAATACCACAAATATAATTTTGAGCAAAAGCAGCCAAACTCAATTGAGTAGGATGAAATAGAAATTAATTTACATTAAATTAAAAAAAAATGACAAACTGATCTATGGTGTTAGAAGTAAGTTCAGGGATTACTATTGAGGACAGTGACAGAAAAACACAGGAATTTCTGGAATGCTGGTTAAATTTTGTTTGAATTTCTTGCTGTACATATAAAGTAGAATCAGTCTTTGAAAACATGTATTTTTCAATATATTACAGTTGAAGAATTTTTTTAATCTTTTTTTATTTTAAAGAGAATAAAACAAAATAGAACAAAGCAAATCAGAATAGAACAATGCAAGCAACACAGGACTTCAAAACAAGACAACAGGAAATCAACAGTGGCTACCATACATGTCTCTTGTTTTCTTCAAAATAGTTGTCCACAGTTGAAGAATATATTTGCAGAATAATCACAGTTGATTCCACTTTTTGAGCAAAATAACCATGAGAAAAAAATTAAGACTTAAATTCAAGCCAAAGGATCTTGCTTAAGGCTTATGTTCTTCTTAAATGTTGTTCTCTACTTTAAACTATGCATCTTAAAAATACATAAAATTTCCTGCACAATAATTCCAATTAGAAGGGATTCTGGATCCTATTACTCTTTCGGTTTTTTAATTATTATTTTGATACTAGAGAGGCAGTATGATATTTACAAATGTGAGTCTGATTTATTTCACTTGTAAGGATAGTCTCAAGTTGTCTCCATTTACCTATAAAAGCCTCAAGATCATCTTTTTCTTAGTTGAGTAATACTCCATTTTATGTTTTGATTTTGTGACTTGAGCAACTACTTCCAAGATAACAATATGTAATTTATCAAATAGTGATTTCTTACTGTTTTTTTTAAATTCTGTATTATTTCTACCCTTTTTTCTATTTTGCTTTTTTCTCTAAATTAAAAAAAATGGATTCTGAATAGAAATATTTGAAAATGATAGAAAAGTTGTTAACTGAAAATAAACCACTGATTAGTCTTTTCACATATTTTCCTTCATTTTTTATGATGGGAAAAAAGGATTTGGTGCTGTGCATTTCTGCTTATTTGAGAATTAATATCAAAGTCAGAGTATAAAATAAAAAATACTGAGAAATATCTGATATTTTGACTTGTATTGTATATATTGTATTAAACTTCACAACACAGCTGATATATCCACCCAGCTTTACAATCTATTTTTTCAGTTGAGTACCATGTGAAATAATTGATTTATATCTAGAGGCCATGCTATGTAAAAATCACATTTTATCATAGCTGGTAGTATGAATGATTATGTATTGCAATAAGTGCCTAGTATGCTGCTATCACAAAATGCACACGGGAATTGTAAAATACGATAAAGTATGCATGGAGTATGATAAAGAATGTTTACTCTTCCCAACACTTTCAATGTCATGATTTTCTGCTTGTTTTCTTGACTTAGACCTGTGGTTTTGTGTTTCACTCACTTGGCCCACGATCTATGCCAGAGAGCCCTCATTTTAATACTCTATCACTAGGAGCCTGCAACTGTGGATTTAACCATTGCCCCAGTACTAGCTAGCTATGTGACTATGGGTCAATCGATTAACCTTTCTGCAACTTGGTTCCCTGCATTGTAATATCCTTTATCTATATTCAGTAGTAGAGATAGTAACTTCCTCAATGCTGAATTAGTAAAATAATTCCAGTGTTCGTGACTAATACAGAAACCTCCTACCAGTGTAGGGTGTAAAAGAACCACAGCGCTGAACAAACACTGTTCTCCCCATCATCCCAGAATGATTTTTATTTCAAAGTTTGTCTATGGTGCCATTTCAGCTTGGGGGCCTTTTTCACTCACATTGCAAGTATGGTAGAAACAGAGCAATCAGCTCGAGCTAGCAATCAGATCCCAGGAAAAGCAACAGTGAGGACCCAGAGAATGATGGCTTTGATATTTGGGTCACATTTAAAGTCTCTTGCCAGCCATTACTTTGTAAAAATATAACCAAATAATAGTAGGCTATTAATTTTTCTGAAAGTCTCTTATCTCTGCTTTCAGACAAGCACTATAATTGTCTCTACAGAGTCTCTATCCAGGTGCACCAATGTACTTTGGAAAGAAGGAACAGAACAAAATGAGGTAAAAGCCAAGCCAATAGCTGCCAACACGACAATATTCTCTAATCAGCTCTTTATGCATAGCCATCATTTCACATTATGTTCTAGGAGAGTTAAAAGTTTCTTTGAATTTTGCCTTTTAAATTATGTGATGTAATGTTTCACATTTTATAAATCCAGTAAGACTTTGTTAATATAGGTCTCTGTAAGTTCAACTTTTACAATGATTTGGCATGAACTAGGATGGTGTCTACATTCCCAGTGTTTCTAGGACAAAAAGTTCTTAGGAAAACAGTATAGTGGACGTATAGATCTATCTCCTTCCTTCTTTTGTTCTCCTCTCTTTATCTCCCTCTCTCCCTCTTTTCCTCCCATCTTTCTCTTTATCTCTCCTTCTCTCTCTTCTTTGCTCTCTCCCTCCTTCTTTTCCTTCCTTCTATACTTCTTTCTTTTTTCTTCTCTTTCAGCTGCTGCTTTAGATTTATCCACACAAACTACAAATTTAGCTTTGGGAACCTCTAAACTTAGAGAGCAAAGCATAAGCCAAGTGTTTCTTCTTCCAAAAAGAGAGGACAGATGCCGAAAGGCTCTGGTCAGATTGAAAGCCAGACCCTTCCCTTTCAGCTAGTTCATCTGTCCTTTCCTTCTCTGCTTTTTCAAATCTCTCTATCAGACTTTCATTCCGACTCATTGACAGTGTCTTCAACATTGAATGACTGCAATAATTTAAGAGCATTCAGCAGAGTGTGACTTTTTTTGTGTTATCCATAGACATGAGGATGATCAACTCCGTTCACCAAAAGCAACTCAGGCCCAGTCTAACACAGCGCTTGCCGGGATACAGTGGGAGTTACCAAGTCCCTCAGCTTTGACTTAAGAGATGTGAATGATCCTCAAGAGAAGGGTTGGAGGGCAGCAATCTTGTATCAGTTTTTAACTTCTTCTGTATATAGCAGCAGTAATTATTATGCGAGTTGGGGAGTGGCAAAACAAATGAGACCACCAGATTTAAGTTAATAACACCTTTAATTTCCATGGATAAGTACAACTGATGGGGAAAAAACAGGGTATATACTTTATATGGTAAAGTTTGCTTTTGGAATCAAATAAATAGAATATCCCACATCTCTTTTGTGTCACTTCCTTTTTCCTGATTAGGAAAGCAGGGTGCAAAAGAATTTGATTTGTTAGTATTTAGAACGTCAAAAGGGCTCATATGCTTTCTGTATACCACTTAACCACCACACAAATTATATTTGCCAGAAAACAGAAACTATGATAATGCTTCCGGTAAGAATCTACTATCTAATACAAAATCGTACAGATATAAAGAAAGCTGTGCAGTCAGTGATTGTGTGTCATGATAGGAAATAGTTTTGTTGCTTAAAGTAAAACAATGGCTCAAAGTGGGATATGACCCCTTTGCATGCACCCACATTTTTTTATATCAATCAGGAGCTGGAAAGGAATTTTAATAATAAATACATGTGATCTTAATTTTATGAAATTATGTCAATGATAAAAATAATTTCCTGAGTGTCCTACGACTAAGCATTTTCAGGTGCTTCTCATGCTTCACATAAAGTTTAATGAGTCCTGCTCCAAAACTATTATCTCTGTGCTGCTTCTGATGTAGTGAGAGGTTGGTCAATTTTAGAAACCAGTCCAAGGGATATATACAGAGCTGCTGTAGGGAAACAGCTGCAAATGAACAGACAAGACTGCTTGCAGTGGGATTGCGGTGACAGGAAATTGGTGTTTATAGCAGAGAAAGTTGAATGGTGACAGAAGTCCTAACAGTCTATCGCTTACACTCCCAACTTGTTCCACCCTTAGTCCCGTGTCACTCACTCGCTCTGTAGAAGTATTTCCTCTGGACCTAGTTTTCCTCCTGTGTTTTCATCCAATACCCTTTGAAAATGTAGGGCTCGGAATAAAAACAGTCAATACCTTGTCGCAGCTTGTGCAAATGATTAGCGTGACATTCAAGAATCTCCTCAATATGCAGGTCAATTTTCAAGGGTCTCCAAGGGAAAATGCGTAGAACAGGCAGGGTGAAGAGGTGAATTAATTAAAGTGCTACATTAACACGTAGGACGAGGTTAGGATGAGGTTTCCTGGATTGCCCAAGGCTACATGGGACATCACAGCAGTCTCACCAGCTCTTCTTCGTGTCTGACAAGTAATGTTTCTTTAAAAAAATATGTGACGGCTTCACCTTTCTTCAATGAACACAGGCAGCATCTATCTCTAGTGCAGCCTACACAAGTCATAGGTCTTTCATATCCATCGCTTGACCCCGTCCCCAAGGCTATCTCTGTTCATATCCTCCCAGGACGCTTTAGACTGGTAATGGTGGACCATCACAGCTCTATTTAGGACACACGGCAGCATCCCAGCGAAGTCTCTTCTGAGACTGGAAACAACAAAGGCAACCTAGCCTCATAATACACCTAACTCAAGGCTCTCTCTTTCCAATGATCCTCAAGGGGAAAGAGGTTATATGGGACTGATCATTGTTAGTGAGCAGAAAAATGTCTAGTCCAACAGATTTGTTTTCATGATTGCTACTGATGACCTACTTCTAAGAACACAGCGCTGATATAGATTCATTCCCTTGATACCAGGATTTAAGAAAACAACTAAAGATTTTTTCAAACTTTCCTGGCTCACTGAGAAGGCACTTAATTTGAATAAGATTCTGAAGATTAAGTTAACCCTCTTTAATTGCATAGGGCTTTAATTGAAGGAATCTATGTTTTTGTTTTCAGGGTAATGGGAATAATACTACCGATAAACAAAATGCTCACATGAGCTCACCATAGAAAGGAGAGGCTGAGGCCTTGGAATTAGCTACTTTAGAGCCCAAAATAAAATATTTGGAGATTATATTGCAAGAAATTGGACATAAAGTCACTCATTCATTCCATAGATATTTTTTGAGGTCCTCCTAAAAGGTACTGCTTTAACTGTCTACATCAGCAGGCAAAACAGAATAGATCTCTGTCTTATGCTCTCGACTTATATTTTAATTTGGAGAGAAAAACAATAAACTATAAACATGATATACAAGTAAATGATATAGTTTATTAAAAGGTTTAAAATACTAATAAAGAAAAAGTAGAGCAGGATAAGGAAAGAGAAGTGTGGGAGAGTATGAAAAAGAGCGTGCGGGATGGCACAACAATTCCCGAGCCGCTGCTCATTTGGTGCCACGTAATAGTGCTTTTGACTACTAAAGAAGGGGTGTATCACTCCAGGTCCTCCTAGAAACAAGCCATGAGAAAACGATAGCACTGGTTGGACATCAAGAGACAGACAGAAGGAAGACAAATCAGGTGAAGATTTCTCAGGTTGTGACACAATTCTGAGAAGACCAGCAAGACCTCAGGGAGTCATCTGGAGGAGGAACAAGCCTGTTGTAGGAAACACTGCCTCATTCATTCACTGGACAAGAGAAACTCCTGGGAAGTTTAGCCCACGTGCCAGTACAGCGATGAGTTCCAGAGGATAGCCATTGGGGCTGTCAGTCAACGACTGCCTCTTATCAAGGGGAGACACGTTCTTCAGTCATATAGGATAGTAGCCCTCCCTGCCCTTCCTTCTTGCATTACATGTCCAATTCCACCAGGAACCAAGCCTCCTCTCTGCATGCAGGCTTCCTACTGCCATCTGTCCTTCACTGATTCATCATGGAACAGTCAGTCTTTCTTTCTGCCAAGATCAACAGTGAAGGCATTAGGTTCGCTCAACAATGAAGGCCAGAAGAATTTTTATTCCTGCCATCAAACCTCACAGAAGAGTACTGCTTCCTGCTGTTATCATTGTTTTCTTCAGTTACAGAAATAGCACCACGATATCGATAAATTATTTTTGCTCAACATAATCCAGAATTAATCTATGTTGGTTATGAAGAGCGCTTATTAAAAGTTATGTGTGTAGAAAAGCAAGGCCAAGATATACTGCGAAGAACACAGAGCTAAGGTGGTATTGCATGAGGCCAAAGTCCTATACTCCCTCTATTTACTTGCTGAATGTCCTGAGGTGTATTTGTATGCATCACTGAACCATATGTGCCCACTGGATACAAAGCTACTTTTTATGATTCAGAGCTTTGAAAAGACTAGGATTAAGGACTTTGAAGTATGTTGTAGATTACATTTTTTCTTTTTTTTTTTTTGTTTGGTTTTTTGAGACAGGGTCTCACTATGTAGTTCAGGCTGGCCTCAAACTCACAGGGATCCTCTTGCCTCAGCCTCCTGAGTACTAGGATTACAGGTGCGTGCTACCATGCCCAGTCACTTTGCACATTTTAAATAGTTTAGCTGCACATACAGTGCTTTGATTCCTTAGCCGTAAAAAGTCAGGCACAACTATTTTTCTGTATTAATATTTTCTAAAGTCAGTGATGGTGTAGGGTAGATAACTTCCTGTAATACTCTCTGTTACACTCTAGGACATTTCTCTGTAATCCTCTCTGTCTTGTGTAAATGAATGAAGCATTTCCTGACTTTTTAAGTGAAGGAAATACATACCATACATATACTTTGGAATACGGAGATCATTTCCTTGAACACATTAATATTGATTTGAAAATGCAAACACAATACGGGCCATCATTTCCTTGAACACATTAATATTGATTTGAAAATGCAAAATCATTTCAAATTTCTGGAATTAGAAAAGACCTTAGAAAATGATAAGAAGGAACTCTTTGTAGTAAAGAAGAAAATCAAGTTTGGAGTAAACAAATTGTCTATGGTCAAATTGTCTATGGTCCACATGTTAATTGTTGGAAGCATTGGAATTAGACCTCAAATCACATGGTTGTCATTATCATGAGCATTCCATTAAAACTGCATTTCTTTAGTTAAAACAGCCAAATGAAAAATTATCAAAGAAATGAACAATTATTTATAGAATGCTTAGTGGAAAAATTATACGTGCACATATCATTGATAAAATAAGCTGGGAGATATAAATCCAGCCTTGATAAATTACTGTTTCAAGAAATTAAGCTTAGAATTAGAATCTGTCCTTATAAGGTTGGGCAAATAAGGTCAAAGATAAAAGGGCATGGAAAATATGTCCTATGTGAGAAAGCAGAAATGTTGAGGTAAGATTGGAAATAGTTGAAAAAGAATTGAAAAGAAAGAGCTAAGACTCTTACGCCAATTCTCCAGGGTATAAATATATGATTACAGTTTTGGGTGACGATTTAACACTTTCCAAGAATACGCAGACAACAAACAGACTGAACATTTCTTCCATTGTGCAAACTCAACTTGCAATGCAGACTCGTGAACACTGTGCCAGATTGCCCGGAGTCACAACTTGGAAGGCATGTTAGCAAAACACTTAGACATCTTCCACAACTCATTGCTTCTCTCCTAAAACAGGGTAGATTCCTCAGCAGCACTGGAGGCCAAACTCCATTACCGCTGCATACCTAGACTACTCAGGTAAGGCATAATTTCTAGGAAGCCTAATTCTGCATTACTTATCAGACACCTGCCCAAGAAGACATCTTTCATGAAAAATAGACTTTTACAGAAATTTCTCACCATGACCCATAGGATTATAAGAATTATTCTCCAATAGAAGAAAGGTACATTTGTAGTCTAATATGTATAATTAACATGTAGAAATTAAAAATTCTCCTATACTGTGAAGGCTTCATTTTGATTGATTTGGCTATTTGCCTTCGGAGGTTAGCGAATTCACTCTATAAACAGAGGGCCAGACAACAAACATTTTTGCCTTTTAGGTTCATACGGATTCTGTCTCAAGTACTCAACTTGGCTGTTGTAGAGCTAAAGCAGTAATAGATAATATGTTTGCTAATTAGCATGGCAATTTTCCAATGAACCTTCATTTATAGAAACAGGTACAGGCTATAGTATGTCACCTCCTGATAAGGAAACCTACACATTTCAGTACACTAGGGGTTAATTCTAGATTCTTGGGAGTTTTGACCAAACTCTATTACCAATGTATTTAAGAAATACTGTATATTAATATATGAACCAGTGTGTCTTTCTTTAGATAGAATAATGGTAGCTTATAAAAAAGTTTCCAATCAGAAAACCCTATTTTCTTAATACAGACTAATTATTTATTTCTTATTGGATAATGAGACTATACTGAAAAATAGGCATGGCTATCAAAGACCTAGAGAGACTCTGAAAGGTTTCTCTGTTTTTGTTTTTAACTTCCAAATCCATGAACAGAAACTGCTTTGGGAATTTCGGCATTGGTGAGCTGCATCACAAAGCAAAATGCATGGAAATCAGGAGTCTACAGGTGTGAAATGCAGACTGCGTTTAGTCTGCACAGAGTTGGCCAAAGCAATTAGAAGTTAAAAGGTGTGTGAAACTTCCACCCTGCCAATCTCTATTATCCATGGAGAAGAACAAGTATTTTCTAAATCATTATAGACTGTATATACAACGAAAAAACCCTGAGTAGTCAGAGACTTTTTTAAGTATCCAAACACACCCTGAGCTTTTGTAGTTTCCCATTTAGTACTTACTGTCATTCTTAGCATTGTTAACAAGCTTTCTTTTGCTGTTTCAGCTCTAGTGCATTTCTGAAACAGAGTACTTTTTTAAAATAGTGGAACGTGATGTTTCAAAAGATGTTAGTGAACTCCAAATTAAAGAATTCTGAGAAATAAAGCTTTCTAAAATAAAAGCTCTCCTTCACATAGGGTTTTCCATTAATAACTTGGTTATACTGCCGCTTTGATGGAGATATTCCAAGTTGTAAGATTTTTTTTCCATCCAAAGTCATCTATTTATGATGATGTCTTTTAGATCCTATAGACAGTGCTCTGTGAATTGGAACATGTTACACGAACAAACAGACACAGACATGAAAAGCCAAGAAGCATACTGTGGCCGCCGCTCAGCTCTTACTGAAAACACGCAGCACTCACACACCCAGCAAAGTCAAAGCCAGGTCTGTTGGTTTCTGTTGCAGGTGCACATTTTAGGGTTTTTCTTGACACTTCGGTCTTCCTCACTCCTTTCTCACAAAAGCAGATCACTAAATCCTGTCTATTCCAGTAGCTAAACCTCTGAAATTATTCATGAATACATTTCACTGCCACATTAGAAGGAAAGACAGAGCTTCTCAAGCTTTGGTGCACATGAGGATCAGAAGGGAACACAAATTGCTAGGACCTAACCCCAGATTTGAGTCAGAAAGTCTGGATAGTGCCTGATAAACCACATTTTTCATAAATTCGATTTATGCTGGGCCTTCAGATCACACTCTGAGCTTGTTCATTTCTATGTGGATTACCTGCCTCACACAGTAGGAAAAGTGATCTTTGCAAAATAAAGTATTCATTCTACAACTTTCCTCCTTAAAGTGCTCCAGTTCACTTAGTTACTTCTCAATTGTTTGAGCATTGTTTCCAAAACCTTATGCAAGTTGTGTTGATTTTTCCAGCTGATGTCTGCCAGCCTATCTTAATCTTCTACTGGCCTTCTTTCCATTTCTCACATGAGACCAGCTGCCCTAGGACCTTTGCACATGTGGCTCCCATTGTCTAGAATGTTTTCATTCCCACCTTCATGTAGATACTTTCTACTCATCTTCTAAACTCCATTCAAGTATCATTTTGATGGAAGGTAGAGCATGGCAGAGTTGGCTGGAGAAGTGGGTGGGATCTGTCTATATCAAAGTCCCAGGGTAGTGCCAGGTGATTCTCAGGACACCCTGTGTAGAACTTTTCTCAGACTAACACCAGGTGTGGATGGATAAAGGACATCAGATGCCAGGAGGAGCCTACTATGGAGATGCCTCGAGATAGCCCACCATCTTTTAGATGCAGGGTATGGTTTTCTTTCTGCTTTTACATTTTCATTTGTTTTACCCTTATCTTTTCACTTCACATTTTTAAAATAAACTTTTGTTCCCATTTTTGGATTGTCTCATCCAATTCTCTGTTAGACAAGAAGGACCAGGAATACTTTTGCATGGTGAGCTCTTTTTAAAGGAACTATCTAACAGCAATTTCTTTAATGAAACCATTTGCATGCCATATTTGATCATACACCCCTGATATTCCTTTACATAGTATCCTTGCGACTTCCCTTTAAACTGTTTAGCACACTTGTGTGAGCATATTATCAGTCCTCCCTTGGGAGGCTGTGAAGTACAGGAGGCTAAGGACTCTCTCTTCATTTTTCTTCTTTTTTCCTGTGCAAAGCAAAGGGTCTGGCCTAAACCTTGGAGCAGCTTTAAAATTTACATTCAAAGAATAAAATTAATTATTGCACAAAGAATTTAAACTTTGAAATAATAATGTGGTCTGTTACAAGAGTAAGACTTAATAAACCTTCCAAGCAGATGCTATGACTGTTTACTGACATCTTACAAAGAGAAAAACAAGGCACATGAAGTTAGCCAAATTATCCCAGTTCACACTGTTCATCAAGTGATAGAAATTTCTTTGCCTGGTAAATATTAATCCAGACTGAGAATCATAACAACAAGCTTCTTTTGTAGTTCTTTAATTAACTGTGGCTTATTTCTTTAGGAGGTAAATATCTGTTTGCCTTTTATATGAAAGATTGCTAAGGGGTTAAGTGGAGGAAATCACACACAGCATGTTAATGACCGCACAAGAACTTGAACTCATTTCTCACTCGTGAAGTTTAATTTTCTTTTCCATTCGGGCACACAGGGAATTCTATGATACATTCTATGATATGATAAGACAATTTTTACTGTATTCTTGCTCTCATATGCATCTGAAAGTGTGAACACATTTGTACTTCCTGCCAAGTTGCTAGAAGCAAACAGCTGAAATAGTTCTTAGCTCTTTCAGCCTTGAGCGATAGTTGCCTGACACAGCTTCCCCAAAGGCTAAGACACTTCTTCCTTTCCCATTCAGAGTGGCATCACTGACCACTGTCCCCAACAAGAGGCACAGGATCCCCAGAGTTGCATGCAGGCGGCTGACACTGTCTGAGCTCTCTAGTGGCTGTCTCTCCAGCTACTGTCACCTGGATGTCTCCTGCTGCTGGACTCTAGGGAGACACTCGCCTTTCTTGGCTGCTTTCCTTGTTTACCTCCTTTGTGATTGCACTGGTCCATCCTCCCAGAGGCAGCTGTGATGGACAGGGCCAGGGTAGAAAAGAGGACCAACAGAGAATAACCCTTCAGATCTCAATCTCATGATCCTGATTGAGAAGCCACACAGTATTCTGGCCATTTCCTGTGGAAACCGATGTTGATTTATCAATCCATCAGAGAACTCCGAAAAGCTGCTCTCTATCTGTGTTAGGACTGACGACTGAACGGTGTTTGTTAAGCAGAAAAGAAGAAAATATCCTAGCAATGGAGCCTGCATCCTGAAATCCAAAGCAAAGGAGAGGATGGGGTCCAAGGTCTTAGGAAATCTAAAGGAAAGGTAACCAGGAAGCTGGTCAGCCTGGATTGAGTCTTAATAGCTTAATTAGGTTAATGTGAGGGAGAGAGCCAGCAGTGGGCATCACATTCCTTGTAGAGGGCTCAAACACAGAGGCATAAGGCAAGTGAAAATATGAAACATGAAAAAATTACAAAATAATTAGTCATACTGAGGTATAAGATGTGCTACCGTGAGTGCAGGAGATGAAAAAGACAAAAGATGAGTTTAAAAACATAGATTAGGAACTGCGACTAAGCTTATGAATGTTTTCATCATCAGAACAAGCCAGGTGAGGAACAATAGTCATCGCATGGTTATCATGTTCAGGACCAACATTGGGGGCACATGGCCTGTGCAGTCACAAAGGTTACCCACTGTCAGAAGAATCCCATACTTCCACAGAATGTTCTAGTGTTTCTGCCTTAAATATTTAGATATATTTTACCATAGGAGTCTGTATTTAAATTTTGCAATGGGCCCTGCAAATTATGTGACTGATCTTGATAATATGTGCTGAACTGTGGTTCTCTTATTTTGCTGTTCATCAGGTATCTGTGAAACTGATATTAAATCTGTTTTTGAGAAGATAAACAAGGGCACAAATAAGCAGAACTGCTTAACTATGGAATATACTTTCTGAACGGCAGTAACTTGAGATTCAGCCTCAAATTTTCCTGTTCTACTTACTGTTCTCTTTATGTAGCCTTACAGTGTTAGTTTAGTCCTCAGTCTGTGCATAGTAAATGTAGCAAGAAGATCTTTGCCAACACTTGGTCCTCCAAGTTCAATTTCAGTTCTCACCTATGAACATCTCTCGTTTCAAAGGGAACAAAAGGAACGTTCTCAAACATTGTTTGTGGTTACAGTTCGTCTCTGGTTATGAGGCTGGAATAATGAATAGCCACAAATAAAAACAATAACAAGTTATTTGGTTCATAGTTTGCTTGTTATTCCTTCCACCCCTCAGGGGTACAGATAATAGCTGGAAAGTTCATCCACTGACTTTCACAGACAAGTGAGGGGGCCATGGGCTCTTGGGTTTGATATCACATGAGCTCGATTTAATGTTTAAGAGCACAAGAGGCCAGGAGTCAGGCTGCCAGGCTGAGATCCCAGCCATTCCCTTTAACTTCTACTTGAATCAATATCTTTAACTGTGAAATAGGACATTAGTCATATCTGCCTTAGAGATTTGACAAAAGATTAATTGAAGCAACAGCAGAGCACAGAGCTTGACCTACAATAAATGCTTAGTAAATATTAGCTATTATTGTATGAGGTTGTCTCTGCTGAGTCAGGAAGGAGCTAAGGCTGACTTTAAAGAAGTAACAATGTAGAGGATCTAATAATAGTGACAATGACCACTGAAGCTCAGCGGGGCAGACAGGCTGAGCAGTTCCTGCTGAAAGCTTTGCAGCTGATCTACATGAATATCTCTTTTTTGCTGATCATCTTGACTGGAGAGCCTGGGTCAGCGCAGAACACTTCAATAACTGAACTGACGTAAAACCTCTGCTCATTAATTAAACAGTGCAACCTCGATCATGGCACAAAGCAAGCGCAGATTCTGTTTGGCTCATTCAGGTATCTGAGACGGGGGGGGGGGGGGGGGGAGGCAGACGACAGGTACACGGCCTGCTTCCTAGTGTGACACTTAAAACCAGGCACACAGAGAATAGCTGGCAGGCAGGCTCCTCACACAGCCAGCCTCAGTGCCTTTTCTTGCTGAGCCCTTGTTCTCCTTGTGACAGTCTCTTTAAAATTGTCACCCTATTTGCCTTTCTTAGATTGACCTCCTGAATGTAAAAGATACAGGAAGGAAAAATAAAAATACTAATATCCTATCATGCCTGCAATCAAGCCTAATATTAAAATATCTTCACTCAAAATAGAAAGAACAGTGCCTTTTTCTAAGTAAGAGCAGGTAAGGTGCAAGGGGAATCAGATTGGGAGAATGAAACCTTGTAGTAACAAAAATCTGTGCTATGATATCTCACACACTGAGTTGTAGGAACCATGGGACCTCCTGGATGGGCCTATAGACTTTAAAACTTTACAAGGATCAAAGGTAAATGTATTTTTGCTTCTTGCCACATATACATGGATGGGTTGGTATACCTGCACATGTACACAGAGTGAACAAATGTGTAACTTCGTATCTAAGTGCGGGGATTGTAACAAATCGTTGCACATCACTTGGAGGCTGGAGCAGGAGTGTCATTAAAGTTGAGCCTACTATGGCTCAAATGACTCAAGAGAGATTCTGTTTAAAAAAAATGCTAGGAAAGTAGCTCAATGTAAATGTCTTTGTTTCAGTCTCAGGTACCACACACACACACACACACACACACACACACACATTTATGAAGAAAAGATGTAAGAACTAGGTCTCATTCACACGAATCTGAATGGTCATGTGGCTGGCCCAACCAATTGGTATGACAGAAGTTATTCCACGGTCAGCCTAGATTAGATCACAAGAAGTCTCGTAGCTTCTGCCCAGTTCATGGCATGTTGACTACCCACAGATTTTCATGCTAAAAAGGCAATCTCTGGGCGTTTTAACTGACTGTCTTTAGTGATCACAGCGATTTCAGCCCCTTCAAACCAGGGCAACTCTCATGTGAACACATCAGACAGCCAAGCTTTACTAACACTGTGTGGAATAGCGATCGTCTACCGAAGGCTGATCTGAACTCCTGACTCACAGAATTGTAAGATATAATAGCAGCTATTTTAAGCAGCTAGGTTGTAAGGTAGTTTGTTACACAGCAACAGATAACTGCGGTGCTATATAAACTGCCCTGTGGTTCCTTAACTCTATCAGGTCGTTACACCCTCTCCACAGAGACAAGTTTTCAGTCTTACTGTCACAGTTTTTTTTTTTTTTTTGAGAAATCAAGTCCTCTTTAGAATGTTCACAAATATTTCTAAAATTTAGCAGAAATTTCTCCACAAAATATTCCTCTTGGCTTCCAAAGATGAAAGAATCAGAGTTCTACATTGTCTTCCATTGTGTACATGAATCCTGTCAGTTGCTACCAGTGCCACTGTCCCTTTGCCAGGATAATGTCCATGGTGCTGTGGATTTTGATAATCTTAACAGCCTAAGGAGAGTTTTATGAAAAATACTACACTTATCTGTGATACTACTTTCTGTTTGCCTGTATTCTGGTGTGAAGACTATGTGGAAAAATGATCCTACTTTTACTCAGAAAAGTCTTTTTTGTTCTCTAGTGATCACTTGACTGTAGATAAAATGGTTTGTTTTCTGTAATCTCAAGCCTATCTTGCCGAAATCTTGTTGGAATAGATTCCTAGCTGACTTGCTTTACTGTTTTCTACATGTGGCAAAATTCTACAGTAACTACAAAGGAAGTCCATGCTGGGAACTCTCACATTCACATAAAATACTCATATCCATAAAACACTCATCAAGACACTATAGTTCCCATTAAAAAGTCCATTCTTGCCATTAATTTATTACATGAATGGGATCACACCCTTGCTCTGAGATTTGGACCTTAAATGAAATGATCTGTAGCAATACTGTAAGCTCACATTTTAACAGTCAAATTTGCACATCTAAAATGTTGATTTTAAAAATAATCAGACATTCTATGACCCATGGCTTTGTCTTTTTTCCTATATTGAGATCAAATCCTAAAATACCTATAGAACATAAACATTCTAAAAATATGCTGGAGATTCATATTGAATAACTGAGTATAAAAGAACTAAGAACATCTTATGTATAAACTTAGGGTACCAAGGGAAGTAATGGAGCTGAAGGATCTGTACACTTAGGAAAAATTTTATTTTGTTTGTTTGTTTGTTTGTTTGTTTGAGACAGGGTGTTACTATGTATCCCAGGCTGGCCTAAAACTCATGGGAATCCTCCTGTATCAGTCTCCTGAGTGCTGATTACAGATGTGCACCACCATGCCTCGTTATATGTAAGAAAAACTTATAAAAACCCTAGTAAAACAAATCAAAGAGGATACACAAAGGAATGGGAAGAGAATCCACGCTCATGGATAAGAAAAATTCATTATGTTAAGAGCCCATATGTGGAGGACCATATAAATAACCCAAGTGGTCCTCCCAATTCATAATACAAATGCAATATATGACTCAGTGCAGTCTCTATCAAAATCCGAGTGCTATATTTCACAGAGATAAAAACTGAAAATCATTTTTTTTAGTTTCAAAGAGAATAAACTGAACAAAACAAAACAGAACAAAGCCAACCAGAACTGAACAAAGAAAGTTATACCAGACTGTCAAAACTAGACAATAGGAAATAAACAATGGCTACCATAATAATTTTTTTTTTTACAAAACCTCACAGAACAACCAAAATAGTCAATGTAATTATAAAGGAAAAAATAAACAACAGAGTGAGGTGTTGATATAAAATCTTTCTGATATAAAATTATGTTGCAAAACTCTAATAATCAAAACAATACAGCACTGTCATAAAGACAGACACATAGACCCATGAAACATAATAGACAGTCAAAAGAATGACATAAACATAAATGATTAACTAATATTCAGCATTGATAACAAGAAAGGGAAAGGATAGTCTCTTTAGTGAATGGGGATGAAACAACTATATTTATATATTCAAGAGACTGAAACTAGACACTTAGCTTGTATGTAACAGAAAAAATTCAATTCAAAATGAGTGAAAGACATAAATTTATACTTAAAAATTTTAAGCCCCTAGTATAAATCAAAAGGCAAGGTTTTTTTGACTTTGAACTTGATAATGATCACAGCAGAAGCTAAAGCCAAAGAAGTAGAAATCAATAAATAGGATAACATCAAACTAACATGTTCTGCACAGCAGAAGAAAAGTCAACAAAATGAATAGGCAACCTATAGACTGAGAAAAATCTTTGCAAATTATATACTAGATAAAGAGTTTTTGTAAAAGATTTATAAAAAATTCATATAATTCAATAGCAAGAAAATATAAAATTCAATTAATAGTTGGCAATGGAGTTGAACAGACCTTTCTCCAAAGATGAGATAAAATAGCTGACAGGTAAATAAAAAGCAGGTCACCATCACTAACCCTTGGGAAATACAAATTGAAAGACCCATGAGATACCATCTTACACATGTTAGGTAGCTGCTATCAAAAAGATAGGAGATGATAAGTATAGAAAATGGTATGATGAGAAGGAGACACTTGTACATGCTTGCTGGACATGTGACTTTGTGTCACCATCATGGAAAACAACATGACAATTCTTAAAGAAATTAAACTAAAACTACCACGTAGCCCAAGGATTCCCTCTTCTAGGTGTATCCCTAAAGAAAAGCAATCACCACCCAATAAAAATATCTGCATTCTCATGTTCACAGCATTTTTCACTATTCCCAAGACAAGGAAACTACTTAAGGGTCCATCAGCAGATGAATGGATAAAGAAACTGTCCTGTGTACATGCATATAGTGGACTACTATTTAGCTTTTAAAAAGGGGACCCTGTAATTTGCCACTACACAGATTGTCTTGGAAACATTCTGTTACCTCAGATTAGCCTGACACAAACAAACAAACAAATAAACAAACAGAATATATATAGAAATAGAGATGAAGAGTGGTTATTAGGGTCAGAGTGGAGGAGAAGAAAATAGGAAGATGTGGGTCAAAGATAAAAAGTAAAATGAGTAGTATGAGACCTAACATACCAAAGTGAGTACTACAGTAAATAATAGTATATTATATTTAAGACTTTGTTAAATTAGTGGATTATAGCTCTTCTTGCCACAGAGGAGCAGAGTGTGGTAACTGTTTGAGATGATGAATATGTGTTAATTTGTTTCATTATAATAATCATTTTACTATATCCAAAGTATGGTAAAAAAATATGATGAATGTTTGCACTTAAAAAGATTGCTGCTGTAAAAGACACATTGGCATTGACTCCTCTCAAAATATTCCTCATTGTTCTCGTGTTTTCTGAAGCAGTTCTGGAAGACCTCCTTGTGAGTGTCTTTAACTGGCTCTTGTGGCTGCCTTATTACCATGAGGATCATGATACTCAGTGTGTTTACTTTCCATGGTCACTGTGACTTCAGTGAAGAGCAAAGCTGCCTGGTGGCACATCAACCCCGTGAGGAACGAGGAGACGTCTCCATGTTTTTAGGAGCCTCCCTGGCCATGGGACTCCATCTGGCAACAGCGTCCACTATATTTTAGATCATAGCTCATTAAGACACTCATGAAAGAGACTTTCAAAACTGTTTCAGAAAGCATCAACAGCAATGAGATAAGTATGTGCAGAGCAAGGGGGATATTTTGAGGGGGATTAATCTTTTACTCTAGTAACTTTTAAAAAAATTAATATTCACCATATATCTTGATCATATCGTAATATAATAGAACATACATCTCCAATTATAATTTTATTTTAAAAAGAGAAATGTTTCTTACTACAACATCTGCTATAAGCAGCTAATAATAAAGAGGAACTTCATAAAGAAATTTCCTTTTTATGTCTTCTATTGAGTTGAACTTATAAGAGTGACTCAGTATACTTGAATCACTTTATGTGTTTGCTTGAGCAAAGCGATATCTTACCCTACTGGTGACATAAATCCACCTAGCAGTGGGTTTTAGGTTCTTATAGGAGATACATCTAAATATTTTGCATTTTAATACATACGTATCAATTAAAATGTATATTTAAAGCCAAAACATCAATCCTAGCATCAGCACTTTGATAGATATGGATAAGACATCACCAGATGATTCCTCATTTCTATTACACTCACTCCCCTGTTCTCTTCCTGTCTGGCAATTATTCCACTTTCTGTACCCATTTTGACTGAAAGAATAATCTTCCCCTTCCTAGCATCAGTTCTTTCTCTATACTCCCACACTTCTTTAAATTTATGAACAACTTGGTTCTTCCATCCCAGACTTGCATCTGAATACATCTACCCAAGGGAAGGAAGGAAGACAGTGGAGAATAAATAGTGACTGTCTCAAACAGTCATGACATCATGAAGGAGGTGGCAAAAACTGAGAGGGCTCTCTAGGGACTGCTAGACGTCCAGGGCAGTGAAGTCATTCTGAGAGCACTGCCAGCCGCAAAAATCAGTCATACCTGGAGCATCAGAAAGACGAGCAGTTATGAATCAACGGACCAATATAAAACACATTAAAAGACAGTGATCCTTTAAGAAGACTCTTGAGGAGATAAATATAGTGCTAAAAGTAAAATGCAGACATGCTTTCAAATATCTGTAAGTCCTTCTAATAATCAATTTCAATTGCCTTCTGTATGCAGTTACTAAGAAGCTACCATCTGACTCCAGGCTCCAGACACTAGGAATGTGGATCACATATGCCCAGCCTGTGCCTTCACAGGCTCACAAGGACACAGACAGATAGATATTTATGCATAAATAGCCACGATACTGCTTGATTAGCCTAGGGTAGGCAGCAATTTTCAATCAGTTGTAACTGGATCAATTACTTTGCTCAGAAGGTCAGACAACTTCCTTGGTGGCTGCTAATGAGGAGTGGTGCCTTTTAAGATTCCCACCCCCATGAATTCAGGGTTGAAGACACTTTCAGAGAAAGTGAGCTGAAGAAATTCTTTAGGCTACCAGCATATGACTCACACTTTTACCTACCAAGTCACCAAAATCTCCCTCCTCTGTTCTTCATACCTACGTTTTCCTCCTTGTCCTGGACATTTCTCTGTGATAGCACTTTGGGATATTTTGAAGAGGAATAAAAAGGAAAACACTCAAATGGATTTGCCATGGCCTATTCAAGGCATCTGCCTTAAGAAGGGTGAGTCTTTATTCAGCAGATATTTCACACAAAGGATACCCTTTCCCCTACGTTCCACTAAATGATGTTTTTATCACTCCTTGCCAGTATGAGTTCCCAGTGACATCCTCTACTTTTATCTCAGTGATTACTGTATAATTACACAGAAACACATTGGACTATGAATGTGTATACTGTGAAAACACACTGGACTAAACAATGTTCCTAGTACCAAAAACTTGGGGTGTCTTCTTCCAAAGGGGGTATTCTCCAATATTCTGTGATTGCTGTTTACACAAAATCCACATGATCAGGAATGTCCTCTAAGGACAAGTAAATTACAATAGGAGATGCAGTTTCTATGTGAAGGTTCCTTTTTTCTTCCTGACAATGACCTCAATATCATCACAGTATTGAGAAATAGGTACAGAGGCCAAGCATTCTGCTAATAATCTACGGGCAGACTCTCTGAACAAAGAATTTCTGCAAAAGGTCAATAGTCACAAGGTGGAGAAACTCTGACATAGAGTAAACTTTAAATCTTGTTAAGTAGAACCCCAAAAATATAGGGACTCAAACAAGACACAAATGATTCATGTTTGTCTGAGAAGGAAAGGTGAAATTGTAACAATACCAGATTCTTTCTATCTTTTTGCTTTACCTGGGTACTGAACTTGCCAAATGCTCTAAGACCACTTCCCAATCTTACACTTAATGAACTTTGTGTCAATTTACGACTGCACCTATCACAACATACCACAGGCTGGGCGACGTGAACAACAGAAATTTATTTTCTTATGGTTCTGAAGGCTACAAGTCCAAAATAAAAATGCTAGCCTGCTTAATTTTTCTCCAGGGCCCCCTCTGCGGTATGTAGAGAATTGTTTCCATGTTAGATCCTCCTTTCTCCTCATATGCACATGCTTGGGGCTTCTACTTGTAAGGACACAAGTCACATTAGATTCAGGTCCCTCTCTTCATCCTCATTAAACCTTACTTATCTCTGTAAAAAAAGTCCCTATCTCCAAATACAGTCACATTGAGGATTATGGATTTGGCATAATTCTGTCTGTAATACTATGGGAAAGAAGAAAGAGAAATTAGAAAACAATTCCACATTTAGGGAAGTTACCTAGAGGTTATATAAATTGTTCATTTTCACACACATTGTTCTGAAACTTAGACACATACCCAAACTACAAATCGGGCTGGGCATGTATTCTGTAGCTCGGTATCCATGCACTCAGCTGAAATTTAATGGGCTTTGTTAATTGCATCAAAAAGGATAGCAATTAAAGTAAAAGGAGGAATTTTCGGATTCGGGAAAATGATGATTTGTTACAGTTTTGATTTAGCACTCTCCCATTCACTGTCTTGGATTCTGTCCAACTACTAGAGTCCATGTGTGAGTGATATTTATCACACTGTACCGAAGCACTGCAATGCCACACCCTTTTCTAGATCATCATTCATTTGGAAGAGTCACAAAACTCCCTCAACAAGAAAAAACTTCACATTTCTCCAGTGTAGTTTTGAGTGTGAGTGAATTTACCCCACTGAGACATGAGATAAAAATCATCTACTACAGTAATGTATTATCAACTTTCATGTATATCTTAAGAATGACTATAATGAAATAATAACACATTTTGTTTAACATACATTAATTCAGTCCATAGGTTTATATTGGATAGATATATTTCCAATACTAAATTTCTAGGAAGTTTTGCTGCTAATTGCTGAAACAAGGCCATCTTCCAAGGCATCTAGGGAACTTTTCAATGGGCCAAATTTAAGTGAAATATTATAAAACCCTTGGGACTTATGGGACAATGGTCAAGTTGAAAAAAGGTGACCTGTCCTACTCTCCAGTGAGCACCAAAGAAAGCCAACTCACCGTTCTTCTTGTAGAACATAATTTCTCCTTTGAATTCGATTTTTTCCTCCAGCGACTTTTCAATCTGAAGCATCAATTGCTCGTTGGTTTCAACACCAAATAAGAACCTGCAGCTGCAGCTCTTCTGCATGACCTCGGTCCGGGCAAATCCAGCGAGCTCGCAAAAGCCATCGGAGCAGTAGACTATGGGGAAACCCTTAGCCACCTGGGCATTGGCGAGAATGAAGTTGCTGTCTGTTGAAAAACAAGGAGAAGATATCTAGCAACTTAACTCGTCTGTAAACCACAGTCTGTGTAACAAATTATAAAGGCGTTTAGTACCCAAAACGCAAGTCCTGATGTGCTGCCATGGGAAAGGGACCATCTAAGGCATAGAGTGGCCCTGAGCTGCAGAAGTGGGTATTAAGCTCTAGCTTTGGCTTGCATGGGCCTTGGCCTGTGGAGAGGCACTTATCATCCGCCTGATGGTGAGGGAGACAGTAAGAGGAAGGCTGCTGGTTTTTGTCTTGATGCTGCCATGTAATATACAGAAGAACTTGCATAAGATTCTTAAACATTCTAAACCTGTTTCCTCAGATTTGATTTTTCCCTAAGCAGATGCCAAGACCAAGATTTAGGTGCAAGTAGTGTATTTGAGAGTGATTCTAGGAGGTAAGCAAATAGGGAATTGATATATGAAAAAGAGGAAAGACAACAGAAAGTGAACTATAGAGGGGTTTCTGCTGTAAGTAACTGAGGCTCAGTCACACAGGGATTCAAGAATTTGAGATTTTTCCACTAAAGGAAAGAAGTATTTATCTACAAATGTCCAGCACACTTCCTAGATTAAACATCACTACTGGTGTGTCAGGATGTTAGCACTTTAGACCCATTCACGCTTTCCAAAGGTCACTTAGGTAGCTAGGAGCCAAAAGTCACTTGTTTATAAGGAAATTATTTGCTCTCGGGAATAGCTGTGAACAGTGTACCTAACTGCACACTTGGTCTGCATATATCAAGGTGAGCAAAGTGAAATTTGCAGGGCATTGACAAGTGTGCTACATGAACTATGTTACTTCCTAGGTTTTTACAGGAACTTTTTTTTCTGCTCTTGAGGATCAAACAAAGGCACTCCCCCCAGCCCCCCAACCCTGTTACAGCGATTAAGGAGGCATCACAAGTATTCCTAGTCACATGTTTGGCATACTCAATGAAATTACTATTAAGAGTGTTATTTACATATTTATGGTTATTACATTAACAATAAAGAATTAGATGCTAATCAAAACCAGAAGACTACTATTAAATGCTTAGCAATAATCCATGAAGGAGAAACTGAGAGTCAGTATTAGAGAAGTTTATGCAGGATGCATTTTTAGAAATCTACTTTGTTTTGTTTTTTAATTGATTTCACTGGTACCCTTTTGATATATATAACAGTAGATTGATATTTATAGGAAAAGTGAGATGTGTTGGACATGGGCATTGAGGCACATCTAAAACCTGTTACTGGATGACTTTTATGTTTAGAATGATTTAGGAAATAGTATAAAAGCATTCATTCATTCACATATGAAACAAATGTTGAACACTGTATTCCAGTAGTATTAGAGGCTGATAGTTTAAATACAAGAAAACTGAAAATTGAAAGAACTAGATAGGATAACTTGTTGACTGAAAAATGTATGTTATGACATGAACTATTGGTCAGAAAAAATAAAATACGTAAACATGTATATATTTGCCAAATAGGAAATGTTAGTACTTAACTAAAAATAAATATAGTAACTGTAACTGGTGGATCCCAGAGACAGCAGCTATGTGCAGAGGTGAAATGGGCCCTCATATTTATGATGTACCCTGCAATGCACCATTTGAACTTTACATGCATTATATATTGTCTGTCCAAACAAATAATATGTTTAAAATGGATTTGTGACAGACAGCTTTTTTTGCATGTTATGAGAAAAGAGGAAATATAGCCATCTTAAATAGCTAGCAGGACATGCCCTGAACAAGAGTTTCCCCCATCTTCTTTTAAGCTCTGTTATTTGTCTCCAAACACAGTCTGCTACTCAGCTTTGCTCTGATCATTCACAAGCCTTAGCTTGTTATAGTGAAACCATCCACATCCCTCATTTTCTACACTGCTTCTTCCCAGTTGTTTTCTCACTCTAAAAACCAGACCTAAAGACTCACACTTGGAAATTTTAAACTATATGCTGTTTTAAACCATGAGAATGAATTAGATTATCCGAGTGATTCTCTCACACTTTGTAAAATGGTTTGTTGACTGTATATTAAATGTTGGACTTTGTCCCAGATATTGATACTAAAAAGTTTGTATGATTCCTGTCCTTAAAGACTACAATTAAGATTCTGTTGGAATTTCAGCTAGGTCCAGAGAAGGGCACCTTTCTATTGGTGCTTGAAGTCTCACCAACATCACAATTTTGATCACTCTCCAACCACAGTGTGTGTTTCTCTCTTCCTCTGTGGTAAAATTTTGGCCAAGAGAGTACTTAGAAATAAATAAATAGCACTGGCAAAGTCCTCAAACAGCCCAAAACAGCACTTACTGTGCTTTCACAAGTCATTTGTCAGTAGATCACTAACATGTTACTGACTCTTACCATACAATAATACCAGAAGACATGATTCTTCCATAGAGCAAGTCATGGATTGGAGGGAAGAGGGTGTTTTTAGAAGAAAAAGCATTGTCTCTCTCCCTGGCTACTAATTTCATTAAAGAAATTCATGAATATAAATAACACTGAAACATAACATATAAGGACCAAATGAATACTGCAGATATAATGATTACCAGATTTGAGATGCTAAACATCCTAGGCTTTGAATGTGATTAGCTTAGAATTTGATAAAAGTAGATGGAGATGACTTATCAAAAACCTTGGAATGTAAGAAAGAGAAGTACAGACAGAGTAGGGTCAAAGGATAAATGAAAGGATAAATGAGAAAACAGAAATTGTACACAGAGAATAAACACTGTATTTTGTTCTAAAGTTCAGTTTTACTATCTTTTAGATGGCTATATTGGTTTTCTTTTATTAATTAACTGATATTTCTTTTCCCATCTTACTGTTTTCATATCTTCTAGGAACTTACATTTTAATTGTATCCTACACATGGTCTATATTTCAGTTTTAGCTAAAACTATAGTGAATTACAACCTTCAATCTAACATTAATATATTTACTTTTGTTACTATTATATCAAATTTTTGCCATCTTAATTTGTTCTTTCTCTATTTTGTGTTTCATTATTTTGCTTCTTCTATTTTTAAAATTTTAGAAGCATAACACACCTAAGAATTGTTCAGTATTTTTAAGTGACACTTGTGGATCATTTGTCCAGGGAAAACCATTCTGTGAACCATGTAAATTTTATTTTTTTCCAGGTGAAGCAATTCATAATTTCAATATTTATAACAATCATTCTCATTTTTATAGATTTTTATCTCTTATTTATCCTTATGCAACATATTGGCTATTTTTTTCTGATAACTAAAGCATATAAAATAGTGCTTTGTTCTGTATCTCTCTTAGTGACATGCCTTTTAAGTAATTTTCTTTGCATCTTTATAATTGTTTGTGAACTTAAATATAAAAGATTGGTATTTTAAAGCTGCAATAAGCTTTTAAAAAGAAAACATGATTAAAGATTCACCAAAATGCATGATCTGTGAGCTTCAATTAAAGAATACAATATATCTGAGACAGCTAATTCTTCCTGAAAATGTACTGTAAAAATAAAGCAAAAATAAAATGAAGTAAAATAAAGGCATGCATTTGGCCTTTCTGTTTATATTTAGCACTTGTCCCCAATATGTAATTGCATTTCAATTCCAAAGAGAATTTAGTGGCAGTCTGTGCTTTATAAAGCTTAGTATACTAGCTACATGAACGGACCTTCTGTTTGGGAAAGTGTAGCTTCTTTGCTTTGCTATCTACTTGGAAACATACGGTTTTTTGAATACCAGCCCTGGAATTCCCAAAGAAACATGACACTCACTTTACAATTACGTAAAACAAAGCCACTACCATAATGTTAGGAACTCATCATGGACATCTCACTATATATACATATGCTATTTAACCTTTTAATGAATCAATTATGCATATGTTATGCATATGGGATATACATCTAAATGCCACACAGCTTTTCTCTGCTTCTTTCTAGGTCATTCTTTTGTTTATTTACAGCTTGAAAATGAAAGTAAACAGTAAAATCTAAATGTATTTACTTATTGGGCAGTTGATTATTTCTCTAAATGCTTCTCTAATGAAAAGTTTAATGGATTGTCAGAACTGTTATGTTTGGTCGACACCCTGGTCATTTAGTCTCAACTCCTACTCTAGAAAACTATTTTTCCGTTCAAACAAAGATGGCCAATTCTCTGTTGACTTCTCAAAAACACACACACACACACACACACACACACACACACACAAGATAGAAAATCACGGAAAATTAAAACAAAGCAAATATTGATCCAATATTAATTCCTTTCATCTTTGCATTTGCCTCACTTTTTAAAATGAAAACCATGAGACTTGGATAACTTTAGTTTTGTATCCACAATCCAAAGTTGGGATAAAAACCTAGTCAATGGGACATACTATTTTACTATGTCATACATTTTTTCTGTGAAGAACTGGCTTCCTCTATTCTATCAAGAGAAATGAATAAATTATTGAAAAACATTTTGATCTGTTCCAGTCTCTAGAAAGCCCAGCCCAATACCACAGATGTTTTTCTAGAGAGACTGTTAAAAGCTCATTGATGAGTTTTCCTAAATCAGTTTAGTTCTCTTTTCTCAGCAACCTCTATGCCCTTCCTTCAAATCCTCCAGAAAATCAGTATTTCAAAACCACAACAGTAACTTCCTTGGTTCAAAAATATTTTGCATAGGGCCTTTCCAGTCTCACGGAAGAAGCATGGAAATGTAATTGCTATTCAAATGATTGGGTTTCCAATCTCTACATACACTTTCAATATGTATCACAGTACTTCTAAAATTTTCCCGTTAAAACATCTTGTTGGCCAAAATCAATAAGTACGTGCTCCAAGGGATTTGGAGATACAGACCTAAGCCTGATTTGTTTTGAAATCTCTTGTTTAATCTGAGAATTCATCAGGATTTTGCATTCCACTCTTCATATTGTCATGTTCATTTTACCATTTTTGATTTTGTTACCATGTGAGCCTGCCAAATTTTTAATTCAATGAAAACTTCATGAAGATGTACTGTTTATTTTTTATGATGTTGTGCCAGGCTTGAGACTCACAACTATAAGTAGCTCAAAACCACTAGACAGATCCAAATCAGTCTTTTTCTACAATCTCAAATACTGATAGACAACTACCTCAGCACCCAGCACAAATGACAGACCTTGGAGCCATTGAGAACAACAGAGTCACTGATACACAGGCCCTCATATCTAAAAGAAACCTTCATTCTTTTGGATTTCTCTACCAATATGCAGAAATCCAGCTTGTTTTTGTGCGGTTTTTTTTTTTTTGATGATCTAAGTTTTTATTTCTGAAGAGTGTTTTTATATCAATTCTCTTATATAACCAAAACTTGTGTTGTGTTAACAAGTACTCACAGCAATATACCCAGAAGACAAGGAAAATGGATATATTCAAACCCTCTAGCCCTAAGTTTTCTGCAGGGATCTAGAAACACCATGAACATTTAAGCTTGTTTTATGAGTTGCCCTTGTGCTTTACAACTTATCTTCGTATACAGGTTCAACAAAGACAACATTTATATCGTTTGTGATATTGAGCAGTCATTGTTGTAGACTACTTTATTACTCCAAATAGAATATTAATATCTATGGCTTTAAAATATTTAAATGAACTTTGTACTTTATATTGATTTCAGGGAGCTTAATTACATAAATTCCAAGTATAATAGCATCTTTATTAGATTATTATTACTGATTGCAAGCTAAAGTTCTCAAAGTGTCCTCTGCCAAAATTTAAGAAGTTACTCAGAATTGAAGACATTTCCAACCTTACATATAAAAAAAAATAAAAAAGCAGACAAAAAATTTCTAAGAAAGAATCTCAAAGTCCTGGTGATTTATGTACCATTCAATATCTTAATTCAAATTGTCATCTTGCTGGCTTTCATCATGTATGGTCTTATTTATAAGAAACTGTGTCAATTATTACTCTAGACAAAGAACAGAGCAAAATATTTTAAGACAGCAAAATTCAAAGCTGTAACGCTAGCACAGAAGTAGTAGTAACAGGCAGGTGTATGTATCTGTTTATACAAATATCTTTCTACCTTCAGTCCAGTAAACAAGCACAGAGAAGTAGAAATAAATCAGTGTTCTTCATAATCTTGCCCTTGGGAGCACAGTCCTAGGCCAGAATCAGTCTCAGCTGGAATTTTTTAGAAATTCAGACTCTTACCCCTCATCGAAGGTCCCAGTCAGAATCTGCATTTTAATAAGATTTCTCTGCACATTAACACTTGAGATGTTCCTTTAGTATAACATTAGAAAATATTGCATGGTTTATCTTATATGAAAAACTCATAATATAAATAATTTAAAGAGCAAAATCAAAAGAGGATGATAAGAAATAGAGATGTAAAAAACTGAGGATAGAAAGTAGATCTCAGAATGTGATAAGAATACAAGAAGTAAGGGAGGGAGCAGGAAGAATTAAGATGTGATATGTATATGTGCCAGTTCCTCAAGATGAATGCACTATGCATCACAACCACACATTCAGAATATACACGTGTTTATGTATGCATGCAATAACACTGGACACAGCCTCAAAAACCTGACTGCAAAGCATGGCTGATGGAGAGTACCTGGATAACTAAAAGAAAGATTTGTTCCCATTATATACCCTTTCCCAGTTTTAAATGTTGTGCTATATGCATGTAATAGTTACTAAAATACTTTCTGGAGTTTATTTAGCCACTCATTTGACTGGTTGAATAAAAATATTTGGTTAAAAACAAATGGCAATTGATAAAAAATATGAATAAATTTGATTTCTAATGAGATAAAACTTCATTAAGAAAAATTTGAAATGTATGTAACATACTTTTTATCATCATTTAAAATTAGCAATATCATCAGTAACATTTTCAGATTCTGCTCTTTCAGTTGCCTAAGATTCAATGTTGAAGTCCTACTTAATCTTGTCAATTTATTGTCTCAGTTCAAGAAATGATTTTCATCTCAAAAAGGAATGGTATTTCATGAAGGCCCAGTGATTTTACTCATCCAACATACAATGAATGAAAATGACACTTCAGAAACTCTTAAAAATGATGAAAAACCTTCTTTAGTATTTTTCCACAATTGCTTTTCTATCTATACACTGGTAATGATATTAAAATGCATTCCAACTTTTCGGGATCTTGTCTTATACAGCTAATCTTTTAGACAAAATAATCTTTCATATCATCTGTTCACTTTTTTTTTTTTAAAGTTAGTATCATCGGTACCCTGCTGTTTGGACGTACATTTCAAGGGACTTTTTCTTTATTAGTAGAGTCACAGACACAATAACATAACCTGGCATATAGTAGCTCATTAACAAACAATGAAATAAATGAGTAAAATGAACTAACAGCCATTTTTTTTATTAAACCACAGCAAGTTAGAGTGAAGTGTTTTTAACTGAATCTATTATTTGCTTTATTGTTAGCAGGAATCACTGATCACAAACCAACAACTTTGCTTTAAAAATAAAATCAGAACCTCCCTATATTGTTCAAGTCACGCCCACAATTTTCAATGTGTTACTTTCAGAAACATCTTTAGTAGAGGGAGATAAGAAGCTTTATTTCCTATTAGAAAATAGATTGCGCATAATTAGAAAGCTAAATAATGCTATCTAAACAAAGCCTACTTGCGAGTTTATGACATCAAGAAGTGATGAGGTGCTGCTACTCAAAGAAAACTGTGTATATATGAATGAAGGATTGGAGGTCATTATGGGTTATTTGAGGGGAGTCAACAGAATACTTGAGAACACTTTCTATCAAATTCCTGCAATTGGGCCACTGCAGCATTAAGGATGGGTTAACCTTTTGCAGTCTATAAAAAGTAAGTATGATGTGAATAGTCCTGCTTCTGCATTGTGTACTGTTTCAACATTTCTGTATTTGTAATACCTGCTTTTCCCTACCTCCTCTCCAAATCAGATAGGAACCAAAGGCAAATGTTTTGAAGAGTTTAAGTTTATTCCTGCTTTTGCAAAGAGCAGAAGAAAGCTGAATCTCTGACCTACCTTTCTTCCTTCAGTATGTAAAACTGGTTGATCTAAACATGCTGAGTCTCTTCAGCCAGGGGAAGGGAAATGAAGAGTGAAGAGACAAGTTACAGGGCTCACACATTATAAGACAATTTTCATTTAGTGTAATTTAACTCTCACAAATGAATCTCAAACAGTGGCACTTATTGTGATATAACTTTTATATAATATTTCATTGGAGCTTGTTTAATAAGAAAGCAGAGACCACATGATAACATTTTTCTTCTGAAAAACAGGTACTTATTTTGGCATCTATTTGCCCCAGAAAAAATAGATTAAATGGAATATAACAAATAAAACCAGCTATATACAATGAATGCCCATATTCCCAAAATATTTAATTTAACTTGTCCCTCGATTCTCTTGCAGCACAGCTAGACTTTATTTGAAATTATATTTAACTCAATGAGTATTTCTCTTTAATTTTAAACAAATTGGCACACACTGTTCGCACACATGTGAAGATCTGAGGGGATAAGTGATTAATTCAGCCATATTTTAGTACTTAATTTATTTTCTCATTCTTAAAGCCATTTAAATTTGAATTTTTGAAGACAAATATATAAATTAATGTGCCTAATGCAACAGTGTAGACTGAATTTTCTCCATTTAACTTTGTTTATATTCTGTAGAAACTAATGAGAATCAACTTTTTCATAATTTGGTAGCATTTTCCAGAACCTCATCTGCCCTTTGCATAGTCTTCTCTGCTGCACAATACTTATGTTAAATTAAACAGGAAAGATGAGTGGCTATACAAGAGGTAATTCTAAGTTAATTGTAGCATGACACACAGTCTAAACTAATTCGATAGTCACAGATATTCCATGGCCATAATATCAATATTTCATCCTACCATCTTTAAAATAATGTGGAGAGGGTGCAAAATTTTAATTAAAGTAACACTTGCAGGATGGTTTTGGAATTTTTGACCAAGGTGATTGCATGAAGGAGGCAAGAATTAAGAACACAGATGAATGCTGACTCTGTATTATGAAATGGGAATAAGTAGGCAGGAGGTCACTAAATGAATGAGGTGGGCTGAAATACAGCAGATAATAGCTGCTGCTTAGTAAGCCGCAACAAAATACCAGGTATGCTATGGTCAGCATTTTGTATTTTGGATTTCTGGCCCTCACAATAGCATCTTATGGGCTAAATGTCACTGCAGTGGCTCAGCCAGGCCTAACAATGCTGAATAGTAAGTTAAAATAGAATCAGAGCCTGAGCAGTAGAGCTCTATTCCCAAGTCCAGTGTTTCTCAAAGTCTAGTCTTCCTGTCCCCCCTGTCCCCTGGAATCCCCTGCATTGTGTATTACACCACAGTTTCCTATGAACCATCTCAAATCTACTAAGTTAGAATCTGTAGTCTGTGAAACCTGGGAATTTTCATTTTAAACAAGATAAACTTAGGCAATATATATCATACAAAAAATAGCTTACACCCTAATTATCAAATTGGGAAAAGGGTGTCACCTTTGTAAGTATAGCCTAGATTTCTAAAGCTTGGAGGAATTTCTTTCTGAATAGTAATTCCCTTAATTTTATGGTTTTATTTATTTCCTAAGAAGAATTTCAATATTTTGTTCAGTTCACAGAATCATAGAAACTTAGTATGGAAGAGTCACAAAGGTTAATATGTAACCTCATATCAATGTATAATCCTTTGATGCTCCAACATAATATTCTTATCTTGTGGTTTCTCAGTCTGCACCAGCACCCAATCACAGGAGCCTTGCTCTTGCAAATCAGGTAATATTAATGCTGTGGCCTGTGAAAGACGCTAACCTAACTCATATGTGGATTTCTTTTTATTATATAGAATATTTGCAAAAATTAGTACCTTAAATTCTTTGAAGGTAACACACTAAGTGAGACCACACTAAGTGAGAAGTGATAGGTGAGCCGTGGAGTTAGGTAAAAGAAGTGTTTGCAGGCAGAGGGAAGAGTAAGTGACAAGGCAATGATATGGGAACATGCTTGGCATAGATGTAGAATAACAAGAAAGCCCAGATAGTGACCAGAAGGACCCTCAGAGAGAGCAGAGTTAGTGTGAACATTACTACCAGATCATTTCAAGACTTAGAAAGTGGGCCAGACCTTACTCTTTGAGTAATAAGGTGGTCCAGGAATGTTTTGAGAACATTCAAAAAAATGTTGGAAAAGTCCACTCCAGCTAGTCTGCTGAGAATGCACTATAGAAAAGCAAGGACAAGACTCTCTTGACTGGTTAGAGGTTGTCATTATGGTCCATTAAAAATGTCATGGTTTTTCCTGACACAGGGGCACATAGCTGTAATCCCAGCCAGTTGGGAAGTTGAAGCAAGAGAATTCCCATAAGTTCAAGATCAGCATGGGCTACAAAGTGAGTTTGAGGTCAGTCTGAACTGTATAGTGAGACCCTGCTCCCTGCCAAAAGCCATAATTTTGGACTGTGATGATAGCAACACATAAATTAAGAAGTAGTCAGATATAATATGTCTTTAAGGACTGATTCTATTGCAGTGGTAAAGATAATAAAGAACTTAAGAATGATAATGTTTTTGCCTACAAACTGAAAGATTATGCATTTTATGAGCTGGAAAAAAACAATTTACAAATTCAGAGAATTTCAAAAGTTTGGTCTTACACACACTAAATTTAAGAAGCCTACTAAGTATATAAAAGAAAATGTAAAGTAGCAGTTGAACAAATGAATCTGAAGTTTAAAGGTCATAGCTATGCTAAAGATATAAATTTGGAGTTGGCAGGAGTAAGTTAATTTAGGGAGTAAAAAACAGAGCAAAGATGAAATCTAAATGTAAGACAAGTGCTTAGGTACTGAAAAACTCAAGAGAACCCATGGAATAAGATGGAGAAAGGGTGGTCAAGGAAGCAAAGTACAAGAGAATAGAGAATGGGATCACACAACTAAAGTTTCCAAGTCAATACTAACAAATTATATGTTTAATGGATTTTTGGATAAATCAATATAATCCTGCTTTGAGTAGAAGTATAGGAGAGGCTTTGTCTGTGACATTGTTCCTGCTCTAGATAAAAGAATGACCATAAAGATATCAGCCTGATTTTCCCCAGTCTTTTCACTGCTTTTCTTAAATACAGGCATAGGGGATGAGAAATCAGTTAAAATATTTCCTATCTCTTTCAAGCAAAATTTTAACTATGTGATGTGTATATAGATTTACTTTCATTATTAAGATGTGCTTTAATTATGAAACCAATGCAGCTGCACTATAAAACTTTAGGAAACATAGATGATAAATAGATAGATAGATAGATAGATAGATACTCCCATTTTACTTTGCTCAGCTATTACTAATAATTTCAGAAACTGTTTTCTCACTCACCTTTTAGATAATTGCAATTGTGGTATAGCTACAGTTGTGAAACTGATTTTTCACTTGCCATCATGTGGCCAGGTTAGTAAGTTGTGTCCAATGAAACATCTAGATAAGTCACTTTGAAGGTATCTAGTCAGATATTTTCATTGCTATGAAAAGAGGTATGAGAAGATAAATGCTTTTATAATCTAGGCCGTTGTTCCCTTCTACCTTCTATGACCTTTCTCCCTGCCTTGGGATATAATGGTGGTGTAGAGAGCTGTGGACATCAGCTTGTGACAATGGGGTGATACGCCTGGACATGGCAAGACTAAACGATGGAACAAAGTATAGATTTTTAAAGACCTTCTTGAACAGCAAAACTAAGGCTAAAAAAAGTTTATAGCCAAGTATCTTATTAGGTGAGAGAAATAAAGTCCTATTTTTTAAACCACTGATATTTGGAGTTTTGGATATTTGAAATTGAAAGCATTTCCAACTGAAATATATAATACAATGAATATTTATTTCATTTGTATATTGAATAATCATAATTTGATGATGATATAATATCAAGAATTACTATCTAGTGATCTAGTCTGGGAATTGTATGTCTTCTGAAAAAATTCTAGCTTTGCTCCTTAAAGGATAATAATGTTTGAAAATATTACAGTTAGTATTCTTAAAGCTAATAGTTTGGGTCATCGTTAAGAAAAAAAAAAAGACTGTAAGATACCCCTATCAACTGGTAGACAGTTATTGATTCCAAATGACTTTCAGAACTTGTAACAAGTTCTGTAATTTCCAACAAAAGTCCATGGAGAAAAAAGCCCCAAACATGTACTTCATGATATAAACATGCTAAGAAGTAGCATCATCTCATACTGTGTTTCTCCTTTTGTTTGACATTATTCTCCAATAGTAGAGATAAGAAGGTTAGGTAATTGGTTTCCTTGCCCCTGTGAAGGCTCTCTTGGCATTGTTATTTATCTACAAATGGAAAGTAAGATATACTGCTCAGCATGTGGTTATTAAATCACAAAAGAGAGTTATTATTCCATATAAATAAATTCTCAGGAGCACATGTGTCTGCAAAAACAAAGACCTGGAATAATCTCTCTGCTTCATGTTTCCTTCCTTCTTTTTTCAGTTTGTTTTGTCACTGTCTTGTCTAGACACAGGGGAAATGATGCCTTTTCATACATTGGTGTATTGTCACAAAGAGAGCAGTCTCGCCTAGGTTTGTTCCAGCAGAGGCAGGGCCCGTAGTTGGAGGTTAGGATGAAAAATCTTTTATCTCAGCATGAACATCGTTCTATCTCCTGGCTAAGACTGTTCAAAAGGTCACAAGCTATCTTAAATTCATTGAGTTTCCTTTTACTAAGATAACTCATGTTAGGATGTCTGACCAACACGAACCCAACAGAAAGGGGATTATGAGTGTAGGAGAAGCTTAGATGACTTCCAAGCCCATTTGTAACATCTGAGGACAATAGTGCCATGTTTTTTAATGTATTCTCCATTGAAGCTCTAAAATTTTGAGATATTTATTTCAAAGTATACTCTAAACCTAATTGCTAAATTTTCCATCACAAAACTTATAGGGTATATAATATATACCAGATATATATCTATATATCTATATATATATAGATATAGATAGATAGATAGATATCATAGTCTTTGCCCAGTAGACAAATAGACACTTTAATCACTTTTTTTAGTAAAAATATTCTTTTTCCTCTTGTATTTGCTTTATATCTTGCTTTACAAAGTTATGAAGTTCACAGCTTCATATCAAAATGTAAGAAGGCTTAATCACACTTTTTCTAAGACAAAAGAGACACGATTTAGATATAAATTGCTTTGCAATAAAAGACACACACACACACCCTGAATCTCGATTACCCATTGATTCTGCTCTGCGTCCCATAGTGATGCAGGTACTTTAATGTACCCAAGCTGATATACAGCTTATACAGAATTCTAAGTCTCACCCCGTATTTGCTCCAAACTTACTCTAGAAATGGCATGCATTGATGAAATTCCAATTATACTGGCTTCTATTTGGGTATTTGTAGCTCACTTAAGGATTGTGCTGCTAACCAATGCAGGTGGCTTCTATAATTGCCCTCCAATGCTCAGGTGGCTACTGTGCTTTTTTCTTGTGCTACTGTGAAGGGGAAGGTTTTATAAGCCATCATGGCTTTTGGGGAGAAGAAAACCAGGACTTCCATATACAACTGAGCAAGGCACATCTTTATCAAAAAAGTCAGCTAAATGACTGAACGGGGACTGAAATCCAGTCTTCGTGGGGCTATGAGCCATAATGCTGAGCTAATCTCACCGGAGGAATGGTGCCTTTTTATAATTCCCACACAAGACATGGACATCCCTGATAACTAATATATGACTAATATCTGAATGTTCTTCTATTATCTAACAATGGAAACAACAGTGAAAAACATCTATAGGTGCTTCCTATGAATTCTCATCAAATATTGTACAAGGGAATTTGTACTAATTTCAAAAGAAAAAGAAACAAATTGAAACCTAGTCTTCAGCCTTTTATATTAACATGTAGTTGTTTAATTTCATCATGAAGGCTATATTTACAGTCTTACACCATTTTACAATAGAGATTAAAATATTGAGATTTAAATAAATTAAATGACAATAAATTCCAAAAGAATTACAATTAGTGAAAGTAGAGTGAAACCAAGTTCAACCTTGTTTTAAAATCAGTTGATATTTTTGACAATTGCATTGAAATATTTAGTATTATATAGGTATGCTATAGGGCACTATAACCTATTATAGGTATTAATAATTTCTTCATTTAAATTTTTTCTTAATTTAAGATATCTTGGACACTGGAAATTGTGTCATTCCAAGTTACACTTTGAGTGTATAATTTTTTACACTGTTCATATTAAATTGACACCACATTGTTTTTTGCCAAATTCTGATAAACTAAAAATGAAAGTGCCCCCAAATCTGAAAGTCTTTGCATACCAACATCATGTTCAAACAATTTTGGATTCTGGAGCATTTTAGATTTTAGATTTAGGGATTGGGCATATTCTATTGCTAACTATTCCAAAATCTGAAAAAAAAAATCTAAACTTTGAAACACTTTCACCCAAAGAACTTTGGATAAGGGTTCCCCAGCCTGTGAAACCACTGAGAGTGTTATAATTTTGCCTAATTTTTTAAGAACCCCCAAATTGCCCAGTTTCCCCCAATCTTTAGGGTTTCTTTTCTTTCTTAAATACCAGGCTATGACAGCTGCCCTCTTAACCCACCTTTAGTTCACAAAGTCATGTTCCACACCCGGGGCATGTCAGTGTTTCCCATTCATCTCCTTCCCCAACAGAAAACCCTGGAATATCCTGTGTTACGTAAGTGGAAGACACTGAGCACAAGAAAAAGGAAGAAGAAAGAGACAGTACACAATTTATCAAGACATGACTGTTCACGGAATTGCTGTCTGTGCGGGTGCTGATTGCAGAAAGTATGCTCATATCCACTCCCGCACAGAGAAAGACTCAGACAAAGACTTCCTGGGTGGTGAGAAGGGACACAGCACTTCCTATGAAGGCCTTTCAGTCCTGGGTTGCATATCTGTTATTAGTGCAGTGGGTGATGACAGGAAAATACCTTTGGGAATCTGTGGAACCTCTTATGTACCTTTAAAAATTTACACAGTACCCAGAGGTCTGGGATTATGCCACCAAGCTGCTGCCTGCCTTCCTCACCTCAGTTCGCCCTCTGGACATGTACAACTATCAGGGACTTTAACAAAAATTATCTCTAACTGCAAAGTCATTGGAATGTTTTATCAAATAAATGTGCAATGTTGATTTTTGATAACATAGTCTGTGGTAACAACCAGTTTTTCTGGTTTCAATTTCAATCATTTCCCTAAAATTAATGTTTAAAAACATATAATTGCATGTGTATTTGAGTGGGTAAGATGGATGACCATATTGTTGTTTTTGTCAGATTGTGGAGCAGAACTGTTAATAGTCTCACTGTTTGAATGTCTACTTTACATGTTTTAACTTTGTAATTTGAACAACTATTTCCAAGAAGTCAGTATGTAATTAGTCAAGTAATAATTTCTTAGGTTTTATTGATGTTGTACTTTTCCTTTTTTCCTTGGAATACTGTATGGTTGCTACCCTTTATTCTGTTTTATTTTGTTTTGTTTTTTGCTCTTTAAATAAAATTATAAAAAAAAACATTAACTCATTCCAACCAACATAACTTTTACTTAGAAAATTAGATTAAGGTAACTTTCTGAATCTGAAGCATCTGGAAAATTTTGAGGGCATTAAAATTTTTTTTCAGTTCATTTCTGTATCTTAAGAAAAATCTACTACTTGATAATATTTATCTTTTCCAAGTAACACAGACTTACCAAAAGGATAATTAACATTTCATTTTATTTTTAAGTATTCACACCTAAAAGTTAAAGAAAATCATGTGGCCAACACCCAGATACTTATTCACATTGAAGTGTAAGTTACTGACGTGTCCACTCGTTTCTGTCCGGATGATGTGCCCTCCAGACAACCATGACACTGGTGTGACAGGAATCCAACTCAGCGTGGTGGTCATATGTTTACCATATTTGTTGTATATATAAAGAATACACAGAGATGTTTTATTTGCTTCTCAATTTTACAAAAATTGCATCATCCTTCAAGGATCATTCTAAAGAAGTCTGCTCCCTTCTGCCAGTAACGTTTGTTTCTCATATCAATTCTTATTGATAACTACACATCCAATTGTTTAATTTTAGCTATTTAACTATAGACACCTACCCATTCTTCCAAAAATGAACTTTCATTATTTCCTCTCTCTCTTTTCTTTTTTCCTCCATTGCTTCTTTCCTTTTCCTCATGTTATAATAACCAAAGCAGCCAAACAAAGGAGCTTGAACACCAGAGTGTTTGAAGCTCACTGTAAGTAAGCCTTATAACCTACAAAAGTTTAATGTGTATTTTGTGAAATCCAGTAATTCATCCAGTAAATAACATTTAACAAATGATGCTTGTGAATTTTCTCCTACCAACTTCTCTTATTATATCCTCAAACTGCATCTAGTGTACTGACAGTAACTATAATGTCAAATTGAAGCTGTTTTCAGCAATATTAAGAGTTAACAATGGTGGACTAAGATGTAGCCATTCAGCTCTGCCTACACAGGGAGAAGGGAGGCAAAGGCATGATGTATTACAATTAGAGACAAACAGCATTTCTAATCAAAACATCAGAAAATGATCCATTGACTATTGACAAAAAACACTTTCTAAGTTAAATCTTTAAAACACCGCTCACTTGAAGGTCAAATATCAGCAATATATCAAAGCTAGAGGCTCCTCACGATTTCTGGATTTGGCATCAGGTGGAATGGTTCTCTGGTATAGTCAGAAACTATTTCTAAGACCTGTGACCACCGAGACACATGTGGTTCCAGAACTTGTTGTTGGGTACTGAAGAATGTCTTTCATACTGTATCTCTCAAATGTTTCCTGTATTTGTCACTCACTAATCATTCACTTGAGGCTGCCTTTCAAGTTGTGCACTTATACATTACACAAAGAAGCTCAGCCAAAGGGGTCACAAGGGGTTCATGAGTCTGTGCTCCAGAGTGCACACAAGAACGTTCTTCCAAATGATCTGCTCAATGTGTGTGCCTTTTTCTAAGTTTCAAAATAAGACCGTGGTGAAATGCAAGACCATGAGTTCCATCTCCAGTAGGGAAAAAAAAAGTTTGGAGGCTACTTTAGACATTTCAAATTTCCATGTAAGAATGCACAATTGAAGCACAAGATGAACTAGAAGGAAACAGAGTTAAGCCTGGCCTTCACAACGCATTCAAATGGAAACCCTTCTGTCATGGTTGGTTTTCTTACAACTCAAATCTTTGTTTGTGAATTATCTCTTTGATGAAGTCGTTGAAATATTTTCAACAACAGATTCTGAGTGAAGGCTATATTAGGGAAATAAAGTTAGGAGTCAGATTATCTTCTTGGCAACCAAACAGAGATGATATATTCAAGTTACATAAGAGCATTTGCAATCTATTGATAAACCTGTGAGGTGTGTTTTGTTTGCTGATCATGCAAGTACCTTCTGTTTGATCCAGCTTTTATTTAAAATGAAAAATCCATTAGCGTGAACAAATTCCAACTGAGAAACAGCAGTAAATAACTCAAATGCATAGTGTAAAGATTTGTAAAACAATTCCACACAGTCACTTTTGAGTTAAGCCAGATGTCCTGTATTCTCTTTTGGTATCAGCATTCAACTCATTGCAATTAATTTGATGTATTGATTTAATATTTCAGGCAAAGATCTATTTACCTTATCAGGGCAGGTGGGAGATGATTCTAGATGAAAACAAAAGTCTGTAAATGAAAATGAGATCCTTTGATGAAAAGAAAACTGTGAGTGGGTAGAATTCACAGCATTAGACCGCAAACTCTCATTACACCAAATCTCAGTCCTCCAAATTAGAGCTAATAATGATTCAGTACTGCGTTACTGTATATACAACATATCTGAACTGTCACAGCAGTTCTGGAGAAAAGATCCATCTCTCTTACCCAACAGATCAATTTATAACTTTAAAAATTGTTGGGGCTGGGCTTTAGTTCAGTGGCATAAGTGCCTGCCTCGCAAGCATGAGGTCGTGAGTTCTTGCCCTGGTATCAAAAAAACAGTACAAAACAAAAAATCATTGTTTGTTTTCTTCAAACAAGTAATCAAGTACTAAAACAAAACGTAAACTGCAAAAAAAAAAAATCAGTGGATCAATAAAATGAAGACAACCAAATTATTTTCTTTCATATTTATTCAAAAGAACTTAGAGTTAATTTGCATATTATGCATTTGCATAACAAATGAAATACATAGGTAACCAATACACAATCTCGGTCCTTGAATTTAAGTGTCTTATTTGGGAAGATGCATAAATAAAAAAGAAAACGTAAAAACTTTTGAACAGTGTTATCATAAAGGTACATATGATTAGTTTATATTTACCTGATCAAATTCCTTTTAAAAAAATCACTAACTTTCACTTTATGTAAGTTTTTCCCATAATCAGAGATACACATGATTAACATCATATTACTAATTGCAAAATAATCTAAAATTTGGATATAAGATAGTTTGCAATCATTTTTTATTCCTCTTTATTCAGATTATTTAAAAATATTTCACTTTTATGCTTATCATAGTGGTAAATATATTTCATATTTGTTTTAAATCAAATTCCTAGAAGTTAAAAGTTTTGGTCAAGAGGGCAAGAACATTTCTAAAGCTCTTGGCTCATACTGTAAAATTGCTTTCTCCAGTACAAAAGCATTGTGCCAACCCACATGCCCACAGAGTTATTAAGTCCTTAAAAGAGATATAAGTACGCAAGTAGGTGTTCACACTACCCTTGATTCTGTTTTAGTTTTAAAATTTAAAAGTGTAAATAATTTCTTCCTTGAGCAAAAATAAATATATATTTACTTTACATAAAAAGAGACAGAGATGGTCGGGCATGGTGGTGCATGACTGCACTCCCAGCTACTCTGCAGACTGAGGCAGAAAAACTGTAAATTCAAGGTCACCTTGGGCAATTTGCTGAGACCTGGTCTCAAAACAAAAAATAAAAAAGGCTTGGATGTATCTTAAAGCCAGCGCTCTGGGTTTCCATCCCTAAAGCAGCAAAACCAAAGCAAATGAGCCAACATCAAACAGGAGAAAAAAACCTGAGAGATGATTATTAGTTTTGTCTTAATGTAAAAGACACGGATTTTAAAAGTTTAAACAAAAGAAAGTAAGACTTTTGATACCATGTAACCAATGACTTAGTATGTGTTTCCCCTGCAACTTTTTATCACAATTGTCTAAAACCATGATGTTTCAGATAGTATGGTGACAGATCTCTTTTCTCTCGTCAAGTCTGTTTCTGTGCTATCTGGTTCTGAGTAACGTGAAATGATCCACTGCTTATTCAGTCTGGTTCAAATATCTGTGTTCATTCTTTGCAACTATAAAATTGGGATGACTACCAAGAACAAATAAAAATTAGTGATATACTCAGAAATCAAGAAAGTCATGTCTGCCACTTTTGTAAAAGCTGAGAAAATTCACTGAAGTGCTCAAATGATTTGAATGTATTCTTTTTTTGTCAACATCTTCAATTGTTTTTTTGGGCTATAAATCAGTGGGAATATTATTTACTGCCTCAACTACTTTCCTTTGAACTACTAATAACAACAGCCATAACTCTGCTAGAAAAAAGAATCCATTGTCTAACCAAAGGAGTAATTCTAGATTAGTTTGGGAACTGCAGTGATCAATGTTTTACAATTTGTTTCATAAAAAGACAGGAACTGTGCATTCAGATACCTGGTTTTATTAGTTCCTTAGAAGCTACAAAATTTGCAGCGGTCCTACTACCTCTAAGCCTTAGTTGAGTAAAGTGAGTTACTGTCCACAAAAATGCACAAGGCATAATAGGTGTCTTAATATGATTCTTTTCCAGAATCAGGGTCTCTTGGTCTCTCTCATGGGCATTCTTAATAAAATTATTAATAGCTTTATTCACAACTTTCCAGCTAATATCCTACTTCTAATCTATTTTGGAAAATAATCATGAATATAAATGAACATAAATTAGCTACATCTGTTGATTACACATTACATGAATGAACCTCTATTTTATATGTCAATGGGGTAATTTTTTCTAGCCAATCATAGAGCTATCAATGGCCTAAGTAAAACGTTTGTCATGTTTTCCCATATTAATATAGTGTGGCTTTATTGAACTTCTCCTAAAATTTCACATCTGTGCCACCATCATCCAAAGAGTTCCAGATGTGTATTATTTTCATTTTATAATTCTCACATGATATGAAATAAGCCAGGAATTTTAGTATTGCTCAGTATTCATCTCACATGAGCTGGTGAATAAAGTGTAGCATATGAGTTAGGAATGTAGATTTCAGAATAAAGATCAGCATCTTCTGCAAAAGTCCAGGGATGAAATGCTTTAGATATTGGAGGCAAGACCATCTCTGTCAGAAATGTCCAAATCTAATAGCATGAAATGGCCACAGAAAGATAAGCCAAAAAAATATTGTCATGCTTTCTTTCTATTCTTTTCAACTATTTAATATGGTAACTACTGTTCTTAGCTTATTGGTTCAAAAACAATACCAACGACAAACAAAAACAAGTGGTAAGCCAGATAACACCCGTAGGGTAAAAGGTACAGTTCTGGAGTCATAGTTTTTGGATCTGCACTCTGGCTTTTTTCCTTGCGGTATGTGGTTATGAACACAATGAGTCTCCTCTCTCTGCTTAGGCATCTAATGAGGAGTGCTGGGGATATAGAGCAATGGCACAGCACCTGCTCAGCAGGCACAAGGCCCTGAGTTCAATTCCCGGTAAAAAAAGAAAAAAGAAAAAAGAAAAAAAGGGAATAACAACCTATACCTCACTGCCCAGATACACACGTGCTCTCAACAAGGAAAACCCAAGCGTGTGTGGTGCTATGCATCGCGAGCTGCCCCAGTGCTATCTCCCTTTCCATCTGAGCACCCTTGTTTTCACAAGCAATGCATAGCATGGAAACACAGCATTTTTATATCCTTGGTTTTTTTTTTAACTTCTTTTACACTTTTGTGGGGTTTTTTGTTTTTGTTTTTGTTTTGTAACAGGAAACAAACTCATGATATTGTGCTTGCCAAGCAGGTGTTTGTGCTGTTGAGCTAAATCCCCGGATGGAAATACAACATTATTGAGGCCAGAGAAACTTGCACTCAAACCCTAGCTGTAATTTGTAGCTTTGGTACAGTTCGCTGTAATGTAACACTGGGCGTTTAATGCTACTGCCACTTCACGATCGTGGAGTATGGCAAAAAGCAGACAACTTGCTTCCTGAATTTATGGCAAAAACTAGCTATTTACAGCGTTCCTGTTATTGGGGTTTTTATGCTAAGCTGTTTTTCCTAATCTTTTAAAGACACACATGACTAAGTTGCTGTACGTCTTCATATCACTTGCACCCTGTGTGTACCTCTGTAAGTGGGTATACTTACTGTCACGCTTGTATTAGAAATGCTAAGAAGAATAACTGCTTTAGTTGGAAAGAAAGAAGTAAAAAGAAATCAAGGATAAGGGAGGCTAAAAAAAAATCACAAAGGGAGGGAGCTGCTTTTTCTGGTTTTCAAGAGTAGTGGAAAAACTACCCGAAGAGTGACGTTGCCTTTAGAGAGGAAGAGATACTTCCTGTACTACCCAGAATACGAGCTACAGATTCCAGGTAGTGATGAGAAGGAATCACTGGGTTAATTCGGGCAAAGAATTTCAGGTGTGTATCTCTAGAACTTATTCTGTGGATCCAATGTGTGCTGGTGGTGTTTTCTGTTGTTGAAAAATTTTGGAGATATTTTAAGATGAACTCTGTTCTTATAGAGCACTGCAAAACTTCAGGAGGTGACAGTCAAGTGACAGGCTATTGGTCTTGCATGAGTGGCTTCCACTTGATCCCTGCAGAATAGGGTGCACATAGCCTGAGCAGTTGTGAACTGACCCAGCTGCCTTCGCTGCTAGGTGGATTACTCTGTGTGTCTCTCTGTGCGTGTTTGTCTGTGTCTGTGTCTGTGTCTGTGTCTGTGTCTGTGTCTGTGTCTGTGTCTGTGTCTGTGTCTGTGTCTGTGTGTGTGTCTGTGTGTGTGTGTGTGTGTGTGTGTGTGTGTGTGTGTGTGGGTGAGTCTGTGGGCAGGGGAGAGACAGACAGAAAGAGAGAGACAGAGAGAAACAGTTACAGTGACCAAGACAAAAAATAATGGTGAAACGGCTATCTTGATACCAAAGGAAGCATATCTTAAAAGTTTAACTGTCTCTTAATTCTAAGACTTTCTCAAGGCAAGGTTTAAATAAGTCATACTTTCTAGGAGGACATCGTTCTTCAAGAAACACTAAACATGTCCTTATTTGAGGCCAGAAGAAATTACAGGTAGTTCAGGTATTACTAATCAAAATTATCTTTTATAGAACTCAGGATGGAAAATTTTATACATGCACATATTAGGAGACACACATATAACTATACTATACAGATCATATGTGTATATATATATATATATATATATATATATGTACACACACACACACACACACACACATGAGATCTGTAGAGGTCTCATAAAATAGCTTACTATAGTAGACTCTGCCTTTCCCCAAAGGTATCTTGCCAACACTGTTGGTAGCCGAAGCACTGTTCAATAAAATTTGTATTCCCAATATGATGACTTAAAACCATTCGTATAATTGTGCCTCATAAGATAAAGCACATGACATTTACACCAGTTGAGCATCCACAGCTAGAACATATTCCAGATGACATTTATACCAAAGGGTTATCAAACTATACACTGCAGTTTCTGACAATGTCCTTTGCTCGTGGTGTTATTTTTCACAAGCCTTGAATTTATAATGCATACCTGTGTATAAAGAGACAATAAGACACATTGACTTCTAATATAATGGTCTTGTGTGTATATCTGACTAGTTCAGCAGTCAAAGTATCTTATGAAGGACAATAGTACTTGTAAACATTTTAAAGATGTGGACACATTTTTGTGCTACTGTTGGTCCATATCATGTGCCTGGATTTTGTCCAATTCAACCTTATGAAGGTGGGAGCCCAAGGAATCAAAAGATTCCCATGGTAGTTAAGAAAGATCCTAGAGGTTAAGGGTCAAGGAATTGTCAATGCTATCTCAACAAAACACATCACTTTCCACTGGCCATGATTTACTGAGAAAGGTCACATATGTAGGGCAAGTCTGTTTATCTATCACACACACCACGTTCAAGAGTCAAGGAGAAAACCCTCATTCATAAAAGCCCTTAGGAGGAAAAAAGAAGTCATCAAAAAACACTGACAACTACGCCAACTGATACATATTCAAGAAGCACTGATTGCTGAAGACTTTGACCTGGAGAAGCCACAGCTGATATGATGGACAAGATTCTAGACTGAAGTTAGCTGACTTGAATCTTTGGTCTCACTAAGATATTGATAGTCCACACGATCTTTGGTAAATCACTTGACCTAAATGTGCCTCCATTTTTTTAGCTGTAAAATTATGGATTGGATATTTATGGATCCTTATTGCCTCATTCTACAACTCTATTATGCCTACAAATCTTCCTTAATTCCAATGTTCAACTCCAGAGACTGACAATAAAGAATCAATTCCTCACATTAGTATTCAATGTTTCCCATATTATGATTGTGGTCACTGCTTCCTCCTTTATCTTATTCTATTACCATAACTACATCAATATCCCACTCAGGTGCCCACTTTTGTTTTTCATCATGGTTGTCTCTGTTTTCTTTTCTCCTCCTCAAATGTACTTTTACTGCATCTTAGCATTTTTTGGAGCCATCCCTGTGTTAGACTTCTACAGGAACACTTTCACTGCATAAGCTATTCGCTCCAAATGCCTGCAGCAAGACCACGTGCATAGTGGCATCCATTTGACAGTACCAAGCAAGACCTAACCCAAAACATATTTTTGGCAATGGCTGATAATTCTCTCCTTTGCGAAAGGAGAAAAAGCTATATTTCATGTTTATCAATGACATATTTTATTAAAATTCAAAACAAAGCTTGAAAAGTTAAAAGATGCCAATTGTTCTCATCCTTGTGGTACTTAATGTTTTTAGAAAAGAGATTATGTTTCAGATCATTATAATTTCTTTTCTCTTTAAACATAGGTTAGCTAGGATGCATAACTAACTAAGCTCCCACAGTTTAGGTAATCAGAAAAATGACTGTAGGAACTGCTCACTGGCTACTTTGTGTGTGTGTGTGTGTGTGTGTGTGTGTGTGTGTGTGTGTGTGTGTGTGCTGGGAATTGAACTCAGGACCTTGTGCTGTCCAGGCAGGTGCTTATGCCTCTAAGCCATATGCTCAGCCCAGAAACTTTTGATAAATGATTTTGCCAGGTGTTTCAAAAACCTAATGTCTAGAAAAAGATTGAATATTTTCTAAGTTGGAATATACATACACTATATTCATCATTGAAACGTATCCAAATTTTTCTTTGATATCCAAGAAAACTAAACCACTGTATTGAGTTAGAGACTCTATGTCTTATGAAAAGGAAATAAAATTTTATGTTGAAATCACTAAAAGGAAAACAACTCCATGTCAATTTAATAGAAATTTTGCCTCTCTCTTTAAGACATACATGAACATACAGTCTTCCACAGGCAAGCACTAATCCATAAAATATATTTACTAGAGGCCTTTATCTGCCTTTAATTAATTCTTCTGCAAATATGATTTCAAATCATTTCTTTCACATCATTCCCATGCCTAACTTTGCACATTTTTAATCTCAGAAGAGATATTAAACATTAAAATATTTGGAATGAAATTAGAAGGTAAATAAGATCTAAAACCATTAAAATACAGAAATCATTCGTAAAAGTTTCCCAAACGGAAGGAAATACTAAGTGTTTATAAGTAGCAAGCCACTTTTAAAATGAATAGGAATTTGAGTTCCATGGTCCCAAATGGTAAAGCAAGAATAGGAAATAAAGATGATGAATCATGAAAATAGCTCATCCTAGCAGTGTGATGTAGCAATAAATAGCTGAGACAAATCCTTACAGTCGCAGTAAATTTTAAGATCTCAAATGAAAAGTAATTCAGTGGAGTGCAGGCCCCTATGAACATTTTAAAATTACACAATTTTGATACAGAAGCTCAGCATGAAGGCAGCAATAAGTAAATAAGCAAATAAGAGAGAAAAAATCCAGGGATAGTGGCCCACACTTGTAATCCCAGCACTCTGGGAGGCTTAGGCAGGACAGTCACAAATTCAGGTGAGTCTGCACCATTTAGCAAGTTAGTGAGGGCCTTTCTCAAAATATAAAATAGTGATAGGATTAAGAATGTAGCTTGTGTGAAAGTCCTCAGCTCAATTCCCCAGTACGACCTAAGAGAGAGAGACAGAGGGAGAGAGACAGAGACAGAGACAGAGACAGAGACAGACAGAAAAAGAGGAAGAGAGGAAGGAGAGGAGGTTGAAGGGGAGGAGAAAGGAGAAGGAAAAGGAGAAGAAGGAGAAGAGGAGGAGGAGCTGTAGGACATGGTGGCACATATCTGCAGTTGCAGATATACAGGAAGCTGAGGCAAAGATCACTTTAGCTGGTAAGTTTGAGACAAATCTAAGCAACATAGTGAAAGAAGAGAAAAAAAGAAGGAAGAGAGGAAGGAAGGAGGGGAGGAAGGAGAAAAATCTATTATTTTGCTTTGAAATTCTGTATTGTTTTTATTCTTTTTTCACTTTAAAATAAAAACAAAACATTAAAAAAAAAAGGAAAAAGAAAAAGATGATGAAACAAGGGGGCTGATGCTGACACCAATGCCAACTCCAAGGAAGAATAGGGGGAAAGAAGAGAAAGAACAAGAAAGAACAAACATTAAGTAACACTGGTAGTTCATCTATCCTATTGATGATATATCCCCCACCCCCAATAAGGCAGTTATTTCATGTCACCATTCATCAGAGGCTCAAGTAGAAGTTTTCAGTCAGTGTGGTGGTGCAGGCTTATAATCCAGTACTCAGGAGGCTGAGGCAAGAGGATAGCAATGAGTTTGAGGCCAGCCTGGGCTACATAATGAGTTTAAGGACAGCCTGAACTATATATTGAAACCCTGCCTCAAAAAAATTAAAGAAGCAGTAACCTATTCGATACTGGGGGGAAATCTGACTGTGTTAGTAAAAGACAAATGTCAATTTGTAATAGACTTACTTACCAAGAGACAGTGGTAGATAATTTTGACCACAGGCAAATTTAATCTTATGTAGCATATGACTATATTCTAATGCTCTAACTCCCTATTGGAGGAGTTAACTTCAAGCCATTACTTATCCTCTCCAATAATCGTTGTCTGAGTGTTAAGCAATAATTCAGTGGAATCCTCAGGGCTTAAGTGGTGACCACATCTCTCAAAGTACTCTGCACACCTACAGTGCTAATTACTCTTCTTCTTTTATGGTTCTGACCCATTTAATTATGCATAGAAATAAAGACAACAGAACGTTTGTGCCTGCACTGGAAATATGATCAGAGATGTAGACATAAGCTTTCATTGTAAGATGTGAAAATTGAGACACACAGACAATAAGGGTTCTAGTAATAGTCTGCACTTAGTATAGGATTTTGCACAATGGAAAACCTTGGTAAACTCTGAGGACAGGAAATCAGACCCTTCTAAGTCGGAAAAGTACCATGCAGGGTATACTTTAATCCCCATATACACTTCATCCTAAAAGTGTCCTGGAATAAATTGAACCCAGTGATTTTGTTGTTCATTTAACAATAGTCAAAAGGAACTTTTTTGAAAGGCTCTCCAACTGGTTACCACTCAACCTACAACATTGTTCTGAATCACTCTTAACAAATCTTAGTATTACTGTTTCTCTTAGAGGTACAATTTACTTAAAGAGTGAGTTTGGAACACCACTGGCAGTTTTGCAATGTTTTATTGATATTTTCTGAAATCTTTACTATTATTAGAAAACTACTGAATATGCCAAACAAAATGATACTCTGTATACATACGCATATTTCTCAACCTATTTCCAATTAGTTAACTCTAGTTTATGTACAAATGTTTACACATTTTACCACTTTTTTCCAGGAAATTTGAGAGTATTTTGGCTATATAAAATATACAGTTTCCAGTGAAGTACTACATCTTATTGTATATATGTAGAAAAAAAGGTATTTAAGAATTCAATCACAATACTTACAAATAATTAAACACAAATTTCATATAATGAACACAGCATTATTTGGAAGGTAGATAGATGAGGATTCTAAATAATTCAAGAGGCTTTGAGGTTATGCAAATCTACTCAAGTTGCCTGACCCCATTTGTCTCATAAAAATGGGATGCTAGTGTTATTTTTTTCTCACAGGTAGAAAGTTGACAAGTATGAACTGTTTAACATACATATTTTTAAGAATTTTCAAATTATTTATATTAACAGTAAAATGGCATTAAATTTTATTTGACATTCTTATTCATTGAACCTCAGAGGACTTGTCAAAGTTTAATGAATTAAAGAGAATTAGTAAGACAGAAGCAGGGAGGATTCATGTTTTTGAAGTTCTAATGCTTTTTTAAAATAGGGATAATTATGTAACAAAAATACAAATACATTAGCAGTGAATAGGAACATTCATTCAATACAAGAAAAATAACAAAAGAAACAAAACAATAAAAGGCTGTCAAACATCAACATTACAAAATCCAGAAAAATAACATAATGGCTTTATTAATCAACTGCCTGATACATCCTTCAAGACACAGCCAAATCTTTTCCTGTTTCAAGCCGTCTTTATCTGTCTCTGCTCACATGACTGCCACGCAGTGCAGCGCATGGAGGCTCCGCCCACCCCAAGGCCAGGCTCCGCCTTGCAGTTTTTGGGTCTCACACCGTGACCACAGAGTAGCAGGCCAGAGTGAGAGCCATCCTGCACTATTCTGGATGACCAGCAATGGCTACGCTTGGAGGCTGCTGCAAAATACAGCCACATTTCCTATTTAAGTTACAGTAGATAAATTAACTACCATCCAATACCCCATTTTAGTGGGGCAGAAAGGAAATCAAACTGGAAGGAGAGGGTTAAAATACATGATTTTTGAAAACCTTATAAACATATTTTAGGACATGCTGAGGCAGTATAACTGAAGGACTCTTAAGTTAGACTTGACTTTTCTTTCTTTCTTTCTTTTCTTCCTTCCTTCCTTCCTTCCCTCCTTCCTTCCTTCCTATTATTTTCAAGGAAGCAAAACAGAATAGTAAAATGAAACAAAACAAAACAGTGATAGGACAGTAGGAAACCCACAATAGTTACTACGTTGCATGTTGTTATCCTCTAAGTAGTTGCCCAGACTACCACCCCAGTCCTGCAGTCAATCAAATAACATAAATGTCATGTTACATCCCCACTTCAGTGATTATCATCTCAGCCTGTGTCATGTCTGGTTGATGGGGAGAGGGAGGCGGATGCATCTTCTTAGGTAGCTTTCCCCAGCTGGTAGGGCCTCGGCCGGCACACAGGGGCTGGGGGCTGTGTTGCTTCCTTGCTGTTTCTCCCCATCCCGCAGGGCCATAGCCTCTGGTTTACTTATTTTTCCTGAATTCCTGAATTATCTCTCTCCACAGGCTTCAAGTCTCAGTTTAGATCCTTTCTGTGTCTATGAGATCCACCTCTCTTCTCCTTTTCTTCCTCATGTTGCTATATTCCAGAGTCTGGACATAAAAAATTATAAAGGTTCTTTCTCTTCTGCTCACCACTCTGCCATTTTCCCAGAAGAAGTTAGGCTTTTTTAGGGTCCAATAAACCCTGTCCACAGAAGAACCTTATCCTGTCCTGGAGGAGCAAGCCTAGAGCCAAACACTTGCAGCATTTTCTTCTACATAGATTCATGTTGACAGCACTACCAAGACTATAGAGAAACAGGAGCCATTGTTTGGGAAGCATATGATGGGTTGCCAACAAGAAGTAAGACAAGTTTATTACCTGTGGACTGAGGGATCAAATGTGCAGTCTCAGTCCACCACCACCACTCTTGATACCTCTCTTGTTTTATGACCAATCATGGATAATGTTGTCATCCATAAATAAGCTTAGCTAAAACAAAATCAATGTCTTATTTCCCACACCTGTGTAGCCAGTCCTTCCCCTTCGAAGGCTCTTTCATTCAGGAAGTATTGTTGAGATGTTCGATTGTCTGGGCCCTCTATTGTCCAAAACACTTTTCCAGTGTTCTATAAACCCCCAATCTTCTCTCTGGGAGAAGAGCCATTTAAAGCAGTTTTAACACTTGTGTTTGTGAGCCATTGATGAGGTCAAGGAAAAACTACTGAAGAAAACAGAGCATTGACTTTATTCCATGATTGCTAGCCAGGAAGCTGGGTCTTGGTGCAGCCCTCACAAGACAGTATGGAGAGTGCTTTGAGATTGCTTCGACTGGATTTTAGGAAGCATTTTTCAAGCACCTATGGGATCTAGATTGTGTACCAGAATATTAAACGATGAGAGAAAAGCATGCTTGCCCTCGTTAGATTCCACATTTTATGAGGATAAAAGCTGCTAATAAATACATCATTTAAACATACAATGATGGATTTCAGGACCAATAAAAGCACAGTAGCTTGGCTAGTTCAATGGTTCTGGTAGCAGTCTCTCCCGATATGGGCTACCAGGGGTCCAGGAAAGGCCTTGATACTATTATTAAGGCAATTTGATGTGACAGCTGTAGGCTGTTTTAACTTCATTTACTCCAATGAAACCAGAGAAATGTATCCTAGAGCACTCTGTGGTCATGTTAGGATCTTTTTGCTTTTGACGGCAAGAGAAAAATTGCAGTGAGTCATGATGCCTCAGTTCTCAGCCTGAACCTCAGTTCATTCTAGGAGTCTCAGTGATTGCTTTACTCTGTGCTAAATGAGGCCTCCTACCCAGCCTTCCAGAGGGTTCTGTTTATATGCTTCATGTGGAAAATGCTTTGGGCTCTCAGGAGGAGATATAGCAAGCCCCTATCAGGATTTGCAGTCATCATGAACACGGCATTTGGCTAGAGACCCTCAGCATATGGTACAGGAAAGCCAAGTCGCAATGCCCAAGAACAAGGTGAAGTTTGCCCTCCTCCCACATGCCCTGCTTTGGTGTATTAAATGTCTGCATCTCTGAAAGTAAACCAAAAGAAAACAATAGTGAATCTATACCTTTTATTTTTTTGAGCTATTGTTGTTGCAGGTGAGTGGAATAAACCAGAATAGAAAGAAACAAGAGCTCCTCATTGGGCTTATATTCAGTATTGGGATACAGAAAGACAAGACAAACAATAAACAAAAAACTACTATATAAGCAAACTTGGGAGTATGCTACAAGGTGGTGATGATGAAGGATGATGAAGGGAGAAAGAAAGACTAACTTGAAGCAGGGGCTGTTCACTAGCTCAGTGGTTCTGCTGAGGCTTGTGGACAGATGTGGTCCACTGCTGTAGGTAGGGGAAACAACATGATGGATTTAAGACAGAGTCAAACCTATGGGTTCAAGGAACTGCAAAGATGAGAGTTTCCCCTCCCTAGTTTATATACCGAAGTTCTAACTCTGACTCGTATCTTTAAAACAAGAAGTCTGGACACAGAGATGGATGTACACCAGGGAGAATAGCATGTGAAGACTGGATTCATAGTGCCATGCCAGGAGGCTACCAGACGCTGCAGCGTAGCCCTGGACAGGTCCTTCCCTGGGACTTTCGTGGGAACCTGCCCTGCAGATACCTTGATGTCTGAGTTCTGGCCTCTGCATCTGTGGGACAATAAATATTGTTGAAGCCACTCAGTCTGTAGCCCTCTGTGATTGTTTGTAGCAACCCCGGCAAACTCACACAGCAGCAACTGGACCAGGAGAGAGAGAAGGAGCAGGTAAACAATTTACCATAAGGACTTTGAACAAGAGTCATTCCTGCATTTTGAGCAGAGGAGTGACAGGATGTGACTAAAGGCTGACTTCCGGCACACCCTAATTTTATGACATCTCAGATGATAGATATGGCAAACCCGGGGCGCCTTCTGGAGGGATATCAGAAGGGGCAATTGGGAAGGCGCAAAACTGTATTTTTCAAACTAAAAATGTGCTCAGCTGGCATTTTATGAGCCAGGAGAACTGCTAAAGAGAGAAAACAAGCCTAGGCGCTTCTTTAAAAACATCCCCAAACTAGCTGAAGCATTAAGGAAAAAAGCCCTACTTAAATCTGCTTAAGGAGCCGGGGATTTAGCTCAGTAGTATAAGTACCTGCCTGGCAAGCACAAGGTCGCAAGTTGGATCCCAGTGCCAAAAAAAAAAGTCTGCTTAAATCCATGTGGTTCATCAAGGTTAGTCAAGTTTTACAATTTCATAAAATACAAATTAACTTTTTTATCAGAAGGAGATAAAGATAAATGATAAAATCCTGGTCTCTGTCTACAGGCCATCTATTTGTGCTCCTTAGACCTACTGTACCTTCAATTGCTAAGCAGAGATTCTTAAGGTGATACAGAATGCCAAAGCTCTCTGTAGCTATCTAACTGCTATTTATCGACAAAACATCTTAATTTGGTTAACTTCAGGCCTCTTGATTTCCCCACGCACTTATAAAGAGGAGTCCTTAATGACATTTGTGTGGCTTCTATGGAGAGGGTGCTTCTCTGACTCTCAATCAGAAGAGCTCAGCAGAGGGAAACCCTGGTTAATGCCACAGCCTAACAGGACTGCATTAGCTGACTATCATACCAGAAAACCTATACAAATGGAGCTTCACACAGAACGATAGAAAATAGCCCCAACTCAAGTTATTTAGCCCACACAGTACAAGCGGTCCAATACCCACAAACAGAGCCTGCCTGGAGTAGAACACAGCTCAATGCTGACCAAATTTGAGTAATTTTCTATTACTTTGTGCTTCAATTTTCATAACTGTTACATGAGGATAATATTAGAACTGACTTCATAAAGTCAGTTGTAGTGAGAATTTCATCAGTTAATATCTATAATGGACTCAAAAACACACCTGCAATTCAGTAACGCACTAAATATTGCATAAGTATTTGTCATATACATCAACAAATGTGTACTATTCCTAGAAAAGGCTTTTAATAAGATATATAATGAATATAGGTTTGGGGTTGCTCAGTGGGAAAACCCATGCTGTGAGCATACGGTGAGAACCATGGTTCAATACCTAGCAACAAAAACATAAAAATAGTAACATTTTTAAAAGAATATAAAAGAGTTGAGATATTAAATCAATATATTGTAGCAAACTTTCCAGGCTTTTGATACATATGATTACAGAAATGAACATATATACTAGTTATAACTACTCAACCTGGTGTCTACGTGCTCGCAGAGCAGTTACTTCAGTTTCTTGCCTTAAAAATTAGGTTGTTTTAGCCATCATTTGGAAATCATAACTACACTGAGATTCTGTATGATTCCTGTCAGGATAACTATCATCAAAAGTAAGAAAAACAATAAATGATGGTGAGGATGGGTGGTATCTTAGTTACTTTTCTCTCATTGTTGAAACAAGATACCTGATGCCCAAAACTAAGTGAAGAAAAAGATTATTTAACTCTCAGTTTGTGAAGAGTTTAGTTCATAATCAGCTGGTTCCAAGGCAGAGTGACATGATGAGGGGCAACAGTTCTAGGCAGCAGAAAACAGCAAAAGCAACCGAAGCAAAAAGGGGGAGCGCAAGCCTCTTTTCCTCCCTTATGCTGTAAGCAGGCTACCTGCCCTAGGGCGGGTGTAGCACTGACACCATCTGCATGCCCTCCTCTTGCACAGGCTCAGGATGTTTACAAAGTGAAGACCCTGGCCCCCTGCTGACTCAGTTAAACTTCTAAACGTTAGGTCAACACACTATCTCAACCATCACCAGTGGGGAGACCCTTACACACTGTTGGAGGAAAAATTAGTAAAGAAACTATCGGACTAAGTGAGGAGGTTCCTTAAAAACCTGAAAATAGAATTACTATATGATCTAACTACACCACTGTTTGGCCAGTGGAATTAAATTCAATATACAGGAGAGATACCTGCATACCCATGTTTAAGGGTGGCTCAATTCACAATTGAGAGGTTAAGAAGGCACCCTAGATCCCTGTCAAAGGATGAACTTATAAAACAATGTGATGTATATACACAATGGAGTATTAGTCACCCACAAAGAAGAAATAAATCATTTCTGTGCAGGGCATGAGTGGAATTAGAGATAACATGTTAAACAAAACAAGCTTGAGTCAGAAAGACACATATCATTTATGTTCTCTCTTACGTGAAATCTAGAAAAAGATAACAAGAAAGTAGAGGGAGACTATTAGAGAAGAGGAGGAAGAGGGAGAGGCAGGGGTGGACAGAAAAGGGAGGGTAAAGAGGAGAAGATATCATGAAAGTATGTTATAAGTGTGTATGAAACTACCACAGTGAAACACATTACCCTGTGTAATTGATATGCACTAATTTAGAAAGTTCAAATGATCCAGGCTTTTAGAAACTACAGAAATTTCAAGAAAACCATTTTTAGATAGAGTTTTTAATTTCTTAAATCATATATCTAAAGACACTGAAACAAACAATTTCTGACAAAAGCAATATTAGCCTGATAGAAGGTTCTGTGCTAATGCAGCTCTCATATAATCCTTACAATTACCTTGTGAAATGCACCTCTTTATCCAAAGATGAAAAAGTGATCTCAGAGATGTTGAATAACTTCTCTACCATCAAAGTGATGGAAACCTAAGTTTGAGCTCTTCTCCACACGTGCTCCAAAGCTATGTAGCCAGATTGCTCAACCTGCCCTCTCCACTGCAGCTTCTTTGCCCTTTAGTACCAGAACCGCAGTACCTGGATTTAAACTGTGGCCACGCTGCTGCGATCCCAGCTGCCAAATGGAAAAATCAATTGTTGATGATTGTTTCCTTGAGAACAGCATATGGAGGACACAGACCAGGTTCCTAATGTCTCTCCGACAGGGAAGCACTTGGAATTTCCCTTAGGGATACATATTTCCATTGGGAAAAGGAAGTTACACAGAAATGGCTAAGGTCACATAAATAAGGTGATGAGGAAACTAACACGCTTTACTGGTATGTGGAGTTACTATGATTGTTAAAATTTTAAGCAGTTGATGAGATTTGTTCATCTTCCAGAAGGTAAGATCCACTGTGGTCTGGGGGTGGGAATCATGACACTTGGAGACCAACTAAGTAGAGAAGTCAAGAACTATTGTAGATATTGATTATAGCCAGGATATTTTAAGGAGCATATCTGCCATTTCAAAAATGTGTGTCACCATGTGAATTTCATCCAGAGATACTTGCACAAATCCAACAACATTTATCCTGGTGGAGAGGAAGGTAAGCCTGACTGATTCAGCGATAAAATAGCTAATATTTTTTCTCCTCCCACTCCTTACCTACAATGGATAAAATCAGTCCCACCAGCCAGCAAGCTAAGTAAGGGAAAGGGCAAAATCTAATGGGACGTGATAGTTCAAGTTATTTGTGAATAGCAGGTAGAACCAACAGATTCACTAAACTCAGACAAACTTTGTTAGTAAAACTGCTCATTCCAATTACCAGAGGAACTAGGTTTTTGAACCCATAAGTGGTTGACTGCAAGCATGCCAATTATTCTATTAATTTCCCATTTCCCAGTTGGATTCAGCTGCCTTCAAAGACACATTTCTATTTGCAGTTGCTGACACTTTGTAGGAATGGCTAATAATTTTATCAAACGGTGGGGCAATTTAAAACAAGACTAAGTCAGCTATAGCTGTACTTCATCCAGCCACAAAGAAAACGCGGTCATGCTGAGTGTACCTGCCTTCCCCAAGCGGAATAGCTTGGCTTTCTGAAGAAAGGAGGGCTCACTAATGAGTACTAGTCCTTCATTGCTTCATTTGGTTTTGGGGGTTTTTTTGAGAAAAGGAAAGAAAAAAGTGTGTAACTGTCAAGTAATTACTACAAATTGAAAAACAAAAGTCAGTTAAAGTCTCCCAAGTAACACTGAGCTGAACAGTCCCCAAGGAAATCTGTATGTGACAGTCAAAGAGCAAACAAAGAGACCAAAATATAAACTGGAATCATGGAAAACAATGCCATTCAAGACCTGTTGGCTTGTATGCTGAAGCTTTCATTATATGTCAGAGCTTTTGAAAATGCAATGGGCTAAAAGATGTTCTCATGCAGTGTTGGCCCAATTATCTCTCAAGACTGATAGATATGACCTCTGGTAAATCTACATCTTCCTAGCCCTCCTGGGTCTCTAAGCAGCCATTCGACTACCTCCTTTCTATCCCCTCACAAATGTTATGTGATGGCAGGAGTTATAAATAAAACGGCCACGATGCCCCTTTAATAATAACTATTATTTACCTAAAAGACATTCAAGTGTCAAGCTGTCATGTTAGTTTCTGTGCCTTAGTGAATTCCAGTATACAATTTCCAGGGCACGGGGAACTAGCCTACTCCAAATACACATCATTAGAGAATAGCTGCATAATTTAGCTAGACAGACAGACTCACTTCAGGGAACTGGGAGCACAGAGCTACGATCAAGATATCGATACACACATTGTAGGGGAGAGAGAAGTATGAACCACAGGCAACAATAGCAAGAGATGTGTCAGCTTTCAGAAAATAGGTAATGGGCACGTAAAAGTCTGGTAGCAGTGGGCTCAAGTGTTGCGTATTGTTGAAACAATAATCACGTATTTCATTCTGATCCTCTTGTGGATTGGGTGGCCAAGATGGCTCAGCATGGAAGACACTGGACAAGAGAGAACATACTGGAGGTGGGAGATTACCTCAACCATGAGAAAATGATGGATGAAAACATAGGATTAGGAATGAGATAGGCCTAGTACAATTATTAACTTCACTATCTTCTAGCTTTGTGGCTTTTGTACATATCTGAAGCCATGGTCCCTTGACACAGAGCCTGAGACAAAGATTAGGATAGATCACATTTACTGAAGAGGTACTCTCAGAAAAAGTCCACAAGAGAACAAGAAAAGGATGATTGAGAAGAGAAGAGAGAGAGCTGAGAAAGAACAGAAATTCCAGTTATGTTTAGTCTCTTTTTTTTTCTTTTTGATAGCAGGGATCAAACTCACAACCTCGTTCTTGCCAGGTAGGCGCTTAAGGTGCTGAGCTAAATCCCCGGCCGTTATATTTATTCTTGATCTGATCCACAGGACAGCTCTGGGTGGCAAATTGGACTACAACAGTATCCCTGCTTTAATAGGCCACTATCACTCATTGGCTGTGGCCCACATGTGGAGACAGAGAGAGAAAGGTAATCTCCTAGGCAAGACAGCTCCCATAATCAGGGGAGAACAATTATCTAAAGAAAGGGATAGCTGTGCATTTAGCAGTCAGTGGTCCTAGTACCTATATACTAGTACTTAGTATCTAGTACCTAGCACTGCTACCTGTCTGGATCTGATCTGGATGTCAAAATCCATAGCAAGTTAAAGAGAATGAAGTTGCACAGAATGACAGTAGAAGGATATCCACTGCACAGTAGTTGGAAATTCAGTTTTATTATATCACTCTCGGGAAAACACTTATTCAGCTTTTATTCTATGCCAAGATATATAAAATGTGACCAGTGCTATCTCCTCTAATCATTCTATTGATCCACAGTACTGTTTTCTCCATTGATGCTGTGGAATGCTGAAGCTGTGACTATCATAGATGTGCCAGAATCAGATATCTGGGATGTTTGAAGTCTGTTTGATTCAGAAGCATGTGACCTCTAATTGGTTGTATGAGCTTAAGCAAGTTTTGTGACCTGAATTTAAGAGTTTCCTCATCTGTAACATGAGGACAATTGTAACACATATAATAACCTACACAGCCACTGAAAGAATTAGGTAAAGTAATACTGTAAAATATTTGAGAGGGTGACAACCATATAAATGTTCAACTAACAGGAACTATGACTAATAAATTAATATAGGGTGGCAAAAATCCAGATTCAAAAACATTTTACCAAGTTGAGCTAATGACCTCAAGCTGAAACTTCTTATTTGAGTTAGAAAACAATGCACTACAAAATATGGCTAAATCTCAAAGTTAAAGAAATTCATTTAACAATTATTTGATCTAGTGCAAATAGCATCTACACTTTACAGATACTATTTTAGACACTGCAGAAACTGCAGAAAGCAACAAAAATAAAATAAAATAAAATATCAGATCTCATTGAACTCATACTTTGTGCAAAGGATTTGAAAAACATACACAAATGCAATTTGTCAGACAGTGACAAATGCTACGGATAAAAAAAGACAATCTACTGCTGGGATAATATACTAGGGGAGGACGGCCAGCAAAGCCTCTGATGAGGTAAGTATATATCTGAAGGCAGTGGGGAGTGGAAGTGAGGGCAGGTCAGAAGGAAGAGTTTCAAAGGAAGACCTGGAGGTGAGACTTCCTGTGGCATGACAATAAGCAGGTTTCCTACAGAGAGGAGACTGTGGGGAAAGACTAAGAACAGCAGATAAAAGTGAGAAAGAAGCTAGGTGTAGTGGCACAAATCTCAAATCTCAGCACTCAGGAGGTTGAGGCAGGAGCATCTCCATCAGTTAGAGGCCAGCCTGCAATACACAGTGAGACTATGTTTTAAAAAAGAAAAAAAAAAAAAAAGAATACAGAAATCCACAGCCCACTCATTTAAAACCCTATACCCCTGGTGAGGATTTTCATTTTACTGTGAGAATACTGAAGCATATTTGAAGGGTTTAAGCAGTGGAATGACATGAACTTATTTATGTACCCACTGCTTCAAAGAGAACAAGCTTGCTCTCTCAAGGAGAGCAGAGACTTAGGGTAAAAGAGTTGTCTGTGCAAGACAGAATGACAGCTTGGACTAGAATGAAAGCAGTAGAACTGGTTAGAATTTGTGGGATTCTGGAAGGAATTTTAAGAACCAACATATGCAACACAAGAAAGTATCTAGTGACTTCTAGTCACTTCTAGTTTTTGATTCAAAAAACTGGAAATAAGTCTTATCTCAGGAGATGATGATGATGGAGGACATGAAAGGTATAATTAATATTTTGCTTTCTGATTAAATGTGATGCCTACTAGACATTCAAGGGAAAATATCCAGTAAGAAGTTTGTAGTGGTTGATACACTGTGTCAACTGGAGAATTTTAAAAGCTTAACTAAGTGCATCAGCAAGTCTACAGTCTAAAAGTTTAACTGAGTCAGCAGGGGGCCAGGGTCTTCACTTTGTAAACATCCTGAGCCTGTGCAAGAGGAGGGCATGCAGATGGTGTCAGTGCTACACCCGCCCTAGGGCAGGTAGCCTGCTTACAGCATAAGGGAGGAAAAGAGGCTTGTGCTCCCCCTTTTTGCTTTGGTTGCTTTTGCTGTTTTCCGCTGCCTAGAATTGTTGCCCCTCATCATGTCACCTTGCCTTGGAACAGCTGATTAAGGACTAAAACCTCCACAAACTATCAGCAAAATAAACCTTTCCTTTCCTTAATTTTGGGCATCATGTATTTTGCCCCCAAAACAAGAGTCTAGAACTGAGAGAAAAAGCCATTCTATAGATGACAATCTCAGGTATCTTCAGTTTGTATATGTATTTAAAATTCAGGATTGATAGGATTGTGGGAGTGCACAGGAATAGAAAAGAGTATCACAAACAACAGCAACAAAAAGAACAGCAGCCTGGGCCCGCTCTTTTTTTAAGCATGGGTCAGGCCTTTGTGGTTCTGTGTGGTTCCGCAGAGCACAATGCTCCTAGTGGGAAAAGGAATAGATTGTGTCTAGACAGAACGAGTTCCTGTCCCACGTGCACAAGCATCACCTAGGACACAGTGAGGGATACAAGCATCCCTGAGTAGGGATTCCAACTTCGAATGGGAGGAGAGCATCCATGACCTCCAAGAGCTGAGCCATTACCATAGAGAACAACTGACCAGAAACAGAGAGAACTTTAATTGAAGGCCTCCCCTTTTCTGTGGCTTTAAGCAACTCATCAAATCCCTTGTGTTATCAGTTTCCTCACTGATAAAATGAAGGACTTGGATGAGGTATACTTTATGATTTCCTCATGAGACCTAAAATTCTTTAATTGCTAGGCATTCATTTTTATGCTATTTAACCTACATGTTATAAAACCTAACTATAGAAAAAATCCAAAGTAATTTAAAAAATCTGAAGAATTGCTGATTTGCTCAAAATTAATTAATTAGGTTATTGAATGAGCCTTTTCAGGTAGTTCCTGAGTTATCTCCTCCAGAACTCTGTTCCCACTTCCACTTTGAGGCAGTGCCGCTGTACTTCTGTGATAAACTTGAACAGGAGAATATTTAGCTCAATTGAAATTATATGAACTCCATTATGGACAGCTATTTTGAAGAAAACAAGAGACATTATGGTAGCCATTATTGATTTCCTAGTGTCTGGTCTTGAAAGCCCTTAAGGCTCTCATTCTTGTGTCTTGATTGCTTTTATACTATTTTGATGTATACTAATTTATTGTGTGTGAAGGTATGGACAAGTATTTTGAAGAAAGCAAGAGACATGATGGTAGCCACTGTTGATTCCCTGCTGTCTTTTTCTCAAATCCTGTGTTATTTGCATTGTTTTATTCAGCTCTACTTTGTTTTGGTTTGGTTTGCTTTGTTTTGTTTTATTCTCTTTAATCATGAAAAATAGATCTTGTGGATGTCTTGGGTCACGTGAGTACACCTTCTCAACATCTGCAACCTATTCAGTACACAGCCAGATAATTATCATGAAGGGGAGAAGAAAATCACTACCCAGAAATGCATAGTGGTGGCTGCACGAGGGATAAAGAAGAAACTAAGATCTGTTGGAAACTAGGATGTAGACACCCCCCCAAAAAAAAACCTACTATTCATGTTGAGATCTAAAGATGAGTAGGGTTTCCAGACTTGATGTCTGGTAGCTTTTGAATCAAGTAGGCTATGTTCCAAAACACACTCTGTTTATCTGTTACTTTTGTGATCTTTGATAGGATTATTCAGTCATGTACTGAAGCTAACACTTTCCTTGTAGGATAACTATGATGAAAAATGTGAATTATTACATGCAAGGTGCTAAATAAATCTTGGAACCTAAGAAACAATTATAAACCCTGCTATCTAGGTAAAAGAAGTGGTAATGGAATTACAAGAGAAGAAACAACTTCAGTTCATGAGGTTCTCTCTATTAGTAAAATAATATTTCAATACTCAGTAGTGGGGAAATATTTTTCTAAAATAGATTGGTCTCACGTGGTTGTGAAGCATGCTGTCAGAACTAAATCAGAGGGTTACCATGTCTTTAGGCTCCAGTATTAATAAAACTTTGCCCAGGTAGCACTGCCAAAGGGATCTACCATCATATTCTTGCCAGTTTCCTTTATTTTCACCTTTTATTTGACTCACCAGGAAATGTGAGTGGTTTCTATTCAGATATATTTTTCTAATCACACCGGTGCAGTTTTTCTAATCACTTTTTTTTAATTGATAGACTTGTAAAGCTTAAACTGCGACAATTTCACAGTGTGTCAGAATTCATCACAGGTGCATTTCAGAAGTAAGAAGACAATCTTGAAGGAAGCAAATTCAAAGACTATGAGCTCACAAAGTATCATGAAATGAAAGTAAAATATGAAAATGAATTCTCTCACATCGTACTTCAAATGAAGTTGGCACAGTAAATAGAAGGCTTTATCAACCCAGCAGTAAGATTCTTGTGTTATTTTCTTACCAAGCCTGCTGGTAATAATCAAGGTGTTAATCATTGCAGAACTAGGCATAAAGTCTTGGAGGATAAAATTTCATTTTATGCATTTGGTTAATGTCACCAGGAGAAGATCAGATAATGGACAAAGAAATCAAGCAGTAGAAAAGGACCCACAACTGCAAGCCTTGTATTGTTGACCACTCTTTGTTGTTTCTTCTTCATTTTTACTGCAGTGTCAAGTCTTGCCACTCAGAGAATGTTAAAGAATTTCCTAGATATGCACAGTATTTTATAACTCAGCGAGCTTCTAGAGGCGTCCTACTTCAAACTAAATACTGTATAAAGAAGACTGGAAATGAACACAGACATCTGATCATTAAATTACATCTGACAAGGGAGGTCTGGAATTGAGACCTCCTAACCAAGACTTGTAGCCTCAACTCACCATTATCTCCCTCAAAGTTCTCTTCTTTAAATCCAAACTGAGGCTTCCTCTCCCTCTCATATTAGGCTGTTGTAAAGGTGAGAAAACAGGAGTACACCTTACACCGATAATGAACAACTCAGCAGATACCTACAAGTCTTCCACTAATGGTTCTGCCAGGCCTTTAGCAAGCAGGCTATGACTTCACACCTCGGCTGCTGGAGTAAATAGGGTACCTCTCAGGTTTTATGCTGCACCCTGAATGCAAAGCTGCCTTTTGTTCAGAATCCAGTAGACAGAGCTGTGCTGTGCACACAGAGCAGATGTGAAGACACAATCATTTGCTTATTTCTGCAAGGGAATTCAAATCTCTTAGATACTTTGAAACAGCCCATATGACTGGTTTGAATGCTTTAAAATGTAACAGCCAGTCTCCTGCTAAGTGTTAAATAACCCTCCAAATTCTCAAAGTTAAATTAGCTTTGCTCCCAAGAATATACTCCATTTTAAAATGGTCAAATCTTTTCTTAAATTTGTCATTAATTTCTAGATAAAGATAGTTCCTTAGCCTCATAAAGTGCAACAGATTTGTGCCCAAGAAATGCATATTATTCTCCTAAATGATGAAAGCATATTTAAGTAATTTATTTTCATTAGTAAATGAATTTCTAAGCACAAAAGTGTCTGTTGGTTTGCTTGTGAAGGCAATCACAATGAATCTTTTCAAATAAAAACTTATTACTCCTCAACACTAAAGAAAATGCTATTGCCAAAATAGCTAAGGTAAGGAATCAAGGGAGTATGACATGCAAACACACACATGTATACAGACTTCAAAAGCCTTTTTAAAGGAGCCACTTCCTTATGATTGCAGCCCTCAAAGGACTTTGTGAAAATTAGCTCTACCAAAAGCAGAACTTCTGGGTGTGTTTTTTGAACAAGGAAAACATGGATGGAAAAGCATCCCTGGGGCCCAAAAATACTGAAGACTTGCTATCTTGACCTTTTGCTTTATTTATGAGCTCTTCCAAAAGGCAAATTCAGTTCTCTTTTCCTATCACTCCCATCCATAAGAAGATTCTAATACGAATTGGGAAAAACAAATTTCTCCTGGAGATAACCATCAGCCTCAGATGGAACAGGAAGGAGCCTCTCTCCATTAGAGACCTCCTTTGACTTCCTCAGTGCCTGCGGATGTCTCCCATCCTTAGATGCCTTCTGCACTCACGTGGAGCTCTAGGTGCTCACCACAGAATTGTTCTCTTCTAATTTATATGTGGTTCCGTCTTTCCTACAGGTTCGCTAACATCTGAGAATCATGATTAGTTTAGATTTATTATTTGTGCCTCATAGAACACAGCAGTGTCTCATTACAAATGAGTATTTAACTCAGCTTGATTGAGAATAATATTTTACTCTTTTCAATCTTTCGAGACCTTGAAAACATGTCCAGATAGAATTAGGAATGTTAATTTAATTATAAGGTGATAATGTAAATTTATTTTTTGGAAATATCCAGAAAACTTTAGAAAATATCATTACAATGTTTTATTATACACTGAAGGTGCACAATTTGGAATAAAAGTAATGACATGAAATTTTATATGTGTACTTTCTGATAGTAAAAGCAAAGAATGAAGTGCAGTCTTATGAATAAAACATAATGTAGTATTTTTCAAATTGGTAATCTTTGCATAGCTTCTCTCTTGCAGCATTGACAAGAGGAATAAAAGACTAATTTCCTTAAATGGAGCTCGAATTTTGGGAAACTAATTTCTGTACTATATAGCATTTAACACTGTGTATTTTGGAATGCACAGATAAATAGTCAAAGGTTCTATGTGCTAGGGTTTAATGAATTTAACAAATTTAACAAATTTAACAAATTTCTTAGTTTTAAAAAGTCTTAGTACAATTGCAAATTGATGTTAAACACACTAACTACCCTTAATAATGAGTAAAATAGTCTTAAAACTCATAACAATTTCATTAAAATTTCAAATAAGAAAGCACTTTTTTCCCACTTCAGTATCCAAAACACATGTTGATGATGAGTATTATATCTATTTTTTTTTTACATTTTTGGTGAGAAAAGTCATTAGCTATGTGAGGTAGCTGATCACAGCTTTCTAAATACAACTAGGCATATTTCAGGACACATAAACGATCATTTATAAATTGAATGAGTCCAACTATAATTGGATTTACTTTGTCATTGGCATAATTCAGCTAAATATTTGTGTATATTGGTATGAAAAAAAACAATATAAATGCCTGTGATATCTATTTCTGAGACTCTTAAAGTACTTCATAAAATTATTTTATCAAAGTGACTAAAGAAAAGCATTAATTATCTCCATTTTCTTACTGATATATTGGTATAATATTATCACCAAAAATTATTTTAGTAGCCTGTCTATAGACCTTTGGGGTATTTTATTCAGTACAATTCATTGTGACTTATTTGTACATTCTTTTATTCAGATCATGAACTCTTTTGAGGATCCATTATGTGCTACCACAAGCTTAACAGAACACAATAACTGTCATTTTCCCCTTTATCTATCTGCTACATGCAAACAATATTTTTCCTTTCTTATTTGAATGTGCATTCTGCATCGTTGTTCCTGAGGCAAATCTTTTGCGAAAAACTTGATATTACTGTTTCCTTGTTATTCTCTACCCCTGACCCTTCTTTGGCCTTGATAGATTTTTTTTCTTCTGCTACCCACTCTTTTATCTCTGTTCCCAAAAGTTAAACTATGGGCCCCTTGTTTGGTTTATCTACCTACCTCTTTCCTCATTTTATCCAACAATACCCAAAACTTTCCTTCAAGAAAATTTCTTCATGGATTTTCAGATTTGTATATTTTACCCTCTGCCGGATTTATTTGCCTATATGAAACTCAGGTATCTGGAATTCCCCATCTTAAAAAAAACCAAACTCACGATTTCTTCCAGCTTCATCCTGCCCACCCTTCCCTGGATCACATTTTCTTTTCTGATATTTACCGCCCCAGTGTCTCCCAAACATCTGTCATAATTGCCTGGCTTCTTACTCCAATCTACTTGGCCGCCACTTGTCTTCTTCCTTAAATTTATCCTCTAGGGATGAATTTAGAATGACTTTACTCCTCAGGAGACAACAGCCAACCTTGAAGACATTTTTGTCACTGCTGCTGTCTGTATCAGGAAGCCCAAGGGTCTGCACTGCAAGGCTGGATTCTGCGTGAAAGACGGAGGCGGCGGCAGAGACATGAGCTCCCCTGAAGAACAGAAGCAATATCTCCTTCTTCAGCCCGTATTTATTCCATCCAGATGGGTCTTCCTGCTTCAGTGAGTCAATCATTCAGACAGACACAGTACTGCGCTACCCCAGTCAGTTGACTGTTTCTTACTCCGGTCAGCACCACAGTTAACTATCACAATGAGGTCAGCTATGGTGGTGCACACTTGTCAGTTCAGCACTCAGGAGACTGAGGCAGGAGGATTTCTGGGAATTCGAGGCCAGCCTGAGCTACATAACCAAGTTCAAGGCCAGCTTGCACTATACAGTGAGACTGTCTCACAAAAAAAGAAAGAAAAAAATAAAGAAGAAAACTAACACAATGGGTGAGTGAGTGAGTGAATGAATGAATGGATACTATAAAAACTTTCTTCTGTGATCTCTCCTTCAGTCTCTTTTTGTGACCATTTATTTGGTAATAAATCTAGGAAATATTCTCTCTTTCTCATTATTTGATCTTCTGTAAGAGTTTGTTCTCCATGTTGATAAGATTTAGAAAAAACAAGTGCAAAGACTTCTCAGAGCATTTGTATTAGTTCAATATATTAATACTATATTGACAAGCACTTTAATTTTATTTATAATGAATAAAATGAAGAACTCTTCCAAACCCTCACTCTAATAGCTTATGGTTCCTTCTCCAACTTCAATATTTTGTCAATTTGTTTGAAATGATTTCCATTGGAGCCTGAAGGTGTGACTCAGTGGTAGAGTGCATGCTTGGCATACACAAGGCCCTGACTTCAATGTACTGTGTCAAAAAAATAAAAGTGAGATGTTTTGGTTAAATGCTTCCCATAATTATTTTAGAAAAAATATGAATTTTGAAAGGAAAGAAAAACTGAAAACCACCTATGTGATAGATTGTTTCTTTCAGTCCCCTTCAGGGAAGCCTGTTTCTCAAAATCACAAAAGAGTATGCTACATTTCAAAACTGTCACTTGAAATTTCAAATCACCAGATTTCAGGGCTCTACAGTCGCCTCCAAGAACTGGTCTTTTATAAATGTTTAGACTTTACAGCCGCTCTAGCATACACAGTTCCGTTCCTCAAATCACACAGGATTCTGGGAGAGGAAAGACACAGAGTAGCAGCCTTAGTTCACACGGGATCAACTTCCACAGCATTTATCGGTGAAATCAGCACCAGTTTAACAGTCAATGTAAACAATACGAATACTCAAATTATATAATTTCAAAATAGTTAAGAACTTACAATTTGATTTAATTTCTATTTAGTACGTATTCCTAAAGTAAACTTATTTCTGAAGGTAAAATTACCACACATCCTACATATTAAAGCAACATTGAACTTTTTCTCAAACTTTATCTGAATATTAAATACCATATAAGCAATGTTCATGCCCTGTTTCTGGTAACTGTACTATTTTTATAAACACATCCTAGATTTTAGAAAACACATGCCAAAAATTTAGGAAATATAAAATGGTATTGTAGAGCCTTTCATAACGAAATCAGTTCTAAATCAATACAAGCAAGGAAAGGTGTTTTGCATGTATGTGTGTATTTTACACAATCGCTTATCCATTTCTATCTTCACTACCAGGTCAGTTGCTTTTATAAAAATAAATTATTTCAATATGATCATATTAATTTTAATGTTTTTGTGAAAATGACTTGGAAACTTCTTTAAAAACACATCTTTATGAATAATATACTGAAACTTGTACACATTTTCAATTGACTCCTTCTTTTACACTATTAAACTTTTAAATGAAATGAAGTATATTTTTGATTTTCATATTTTTACATTGAAACCTTTAAATCTCATTTGCAGTGCAAATTTTTTGTTTTTATTTGAAATAATTTCTTTGACAAAACTCTGTAACAAAAATGTGTCTCTATTATGACTATTTTGAAAGCTTTTTGAATGTATAAATTGAATCAATGAAAGAGAAGAGCTCCAACAAAACCTTCTCATCATTCAGATTACTTCAAAATGTAATCATAAAATTCATTAAAATTAAATCTATTACACAAGTGGGGTTTCCATTTAATTTGCTGTTTCTCCTTTTGTAAAGATCCCTTTCAATATGTTCTTGTTTGCAAGCACTGTTGGCAATAATTATAGTTTTTTTATACATTCAAAACATGCTATCAAACTCTCTTTGGTTTTAAGCTTCAACCAATTTTGTAGCAAATACTGATGTTTACTCAGCAAATTTGCATCTTCTGTTATTCATGTGGTTAGTGACATGTCTGTGGTTCCTATAAAGGATAGTGAATGTTAATAAACTTGAACAAATTATATTTCTCATAGAATTTTTAAAGAAAAATTTTACCTAGCATTCTATCAAATGTCCATTTCATATTTTTGTTATCATTGTTCAAAGAGTTTATTACAATGTAAAAAAGTTTTTGTTAAATAATGCAATATAATTACAGAGAATTAATGACAAAAACACTATAGATTACACTCTGCAAGAAAGAAGTACTCATCCATTATTTTTCTTACATTTTCCATGAACCACGGGCACAATTTTCAACATTTCCTACTAATAATTCTAACTATTGGTGACCTGGTAGCTTCATACATGTGGCACAAACAGAATCTCCTAAGGTCTGAGACACATACACAAACACATAGCGTGTGGACTTTGAAGGGAGATGGATACAGAAAGGATTGGGAGGAGAGAAATAAACTGTTTATTGTCCTTGAGATTTAACTACATATTAAAACTGAGAAATCTTTTCACTGCACATGGCTCTCTCAGACTACTGAACCAAGATACCAGAGGCAGAGAGCAAAGCAGAAATATATCAAACCCAACTCAGGTCATTTTACTAAAAGAAATAATAGAACTTGCATTGAAAACTGAAGAAATGTCGCTAGATGCTAGATGAGACAGCATGCCAGAGCGACAGGTATAAGTGCGGACCAATGCGAACAGGTTTGACATATGGTCACTCTCCTCGTGAGACCTCTTTGCACTTCCAGGCCTAACTAGAAAAAATATGTTTACACACTTCTCACTAATTTGGTGGAGAAAATTATGAAGTAAATATTTCAGCTTTTATCTTTAAAATTAGTGATTAATCTGTAAAACAGTGAAATGACCTTTCATTTTGTTTCCTTAGTGTTATTATTTTTTTTTTCCTTCTTAGAGTGGAATGGAATTTACTGAATTGTTTTCAGGGAAATGGAAATTAGTGTCCAATGATTTTGATCTAAACTGTGAAAACACTCAACAGGATTTCCCCTAAGTAATAGTATAAGTAAAGCATTTGAAAGAAACATTAGAATGAGACTTGATGGAGAAGAAAACTCCACCCTCACTTTTTCTGTGTTGGACTAAGGATTTGGTGGGCACCAGTGTGGACAGCTCTTGAATGCATCAAGAGTTTGCTGCACTAAAGTGTGAGGCCTAGGTTAGTGATATGAAACTCAACAGTAGGGCAATCATTAATGGCCTAAGATAAATTGTGCTGTGTAACTCTGATACAGCATTACGTAAAAAAATTAAAATTTATATTCAAGTTCCTCCCCTTGTCCTTTACCACTGCCAAACCAGTTTTTGTATTCATAAAATTTACATGGGAAGGGGACCAAGAAATGGAAAGAGGTGAGAGGGAGAGGAGGGGAAGGGGATGTAAGAATTAGGATGCGTTACGTAAATGTACCAACTCCCGATTATGAATACAATTCTATGTACTACATTCACATAAAAATGTAAGTATTCTGTGAAAATAAAAAAGTTTCAAAAGAGGTGGAGGACTGGGGATATAGCTCAGTGGCACCCCTCAGTTCAATCTCCAGCACAAAAAAGAGAAGAAAGCACCTAAAAAAGACAAAAGCATGCTAACATCCTTAGGGAACAGATTGTGAGATTAAATGACAGAATGATGCATAGATACATTTGTTTTGAATTCTGAATTTTGAAAATAGAACTGAAGAATTAAAGAGAAACAAAATAAATTAGATAAAAATGTTAACAGCATATATCTAATGTAATTTTAAGAGAATAATTGTTAAATTACAGTTTTTCTTACACACTTCAAAATATCTCAGGGACTTATTACTGCCTAACTTGAGGGCAAATTTAAAACTAAATGGGACAAATTTAAGTCAGAACTTCACCAGTGAAATTTTACTGTTCAAGTAACAGTGTGAGGAAATTCTGTACCTCAACATTTGTTTTAGGAAAATTTGTAAGCCAAAATTACTGTTGCTATAAATTGAAATAAAGGGTTAGGCAAAACTAACTCTAAGAAAAATTAGTTGGTGAAAATGAAGTTGAACAATTCAAAAATTTTAAAACACATATAAAATTGAAAAGCACAATTTGCTAACATCACACTCATTAGCCCCAATGAATCATTCTTCCAGGAATTAAAAACAAATATGATCTAGAGAGTAAAATTGTCTGTATAGTAAAAGCTTCGCAAGTTTAGTTGTGTATCACATTGTTTAGGGTTTGCAACAAATTCTAAAGGCCTAATTTGTGTTAGAATATAAAATTTTAGTATGTTATTCATTTAGCAATTATTATTAAACTTATTTTTTAAAAAATATATATCTAAAAATAAATAAATCACAAGTTACTTGTGCTTACTTTTTGATCTGCATATAGTTTTGGACCACATTTAGCAATATATAAATATCTTTTACACTAAACTTATTTTTACAATCTTCTCTTACAAACTGATTTTTTCATCATTTCCCATTTGTTTTCTTTCATATGGAAAAAAATCTGACTAGTTTCTACCTCTGGAAGATGATCACATTAGTTCTGGAATGAGTGGGGAATAAATTGATTAACTTGCCTTTCCCCCTAATTAGCAAAGCTTAGAAATTAATTAGGATTTCATATTCTTTAGGTTCAAAATAAAAATTCGTACCAAGATACAAGTACATTAGAAATATAGCATTACACTGTAAAAAGAAGTACTAGTATGAACTCGTTCGTTATTAGCTGTGGTGCTAAGAAATTATCCAAACTAAACCCAGCTCATGCAGACAGTAATACTGACTTATGACGTCCCATGCTACTGTGTTTTAGTGATACATCTGCATTTGTCAGTAAAACTCTTAGGTATTTACATAATTTAGCGAGTATATACTAAAGAAAATATTTTGTTTATGAGAATAAGAGATAATACTTTATACTTAGAAACTTTTAAGTATTTATTGTTAAGGAATTTTTTAAAATGTATATGGGGGCTGGGGTTTAGCTCATCGGCATAAGTGCTTGATTTGCAAAAGTGAAGTCTTGAGTTCGATCCTTGGTACCAAAAAATAAATTAATTAATTTAATTAAATTAAATGTTTATGTGTATATGACATATGAAAGAATATAAATATATATTTGTGATTTTTTTCTAAAAATTAATGACAAGCACATTTTTCAGCACTCATTACATTGTTTTTTGTCCAACAGCTACGAGAACTTTTAATGTTGTATGCTGAGAATATATATTCACAAATTTGGGAGACTCTTCTCTCTTTATATGATCAAAAAGTTTGCCTCAGGATTTTGAAGATAACAAGAGGCATGGTAGCCACTGTTGCTTTCCTATTATCCTGTTTTGAAGTCCTGTAAGACTTGCAGTTTTGTTTTCATTGGCTTTATTCTGCTTTGTTAGGTTTGTTCTCTTTAAAATAAAATTTAGGAAAAGGTTTGCCTCATAGGACAAGATGTCCTTTGTTTTGCACTATGATAAATGTAATATTAATGAATTGCTTCTATAATGAAAGTTTCTTTGCAGTCTGATATTTGTGGACTGTGTTGTTCTAAAAGCATTCTATCATATAAAATAGAGGATAGCAGTACACATGATTTATTTCAACTTGATTAGTGATGAATAACTGTTAAGACTTTATACCCATATATTAGTAGGATGACATGATACAGCAAATGTAAGAACAGGAGCCTGGTAGAAGTTAAATATTTGAGAGAAGGATAAAAACAGCTTGGAAAAATGTCAGTCTATCTCCTCCTACAGCTTATTTCACATTTTCTAATTTTTTGTTTTAAATGCAAGGCTAATAATAGATACATCTTGATCAGCTGATCTGTCTCCTTATCTGTTCACCCACCAGCAGCAGACACTGCTTGCAGTCCTGGGTTTTCTGTAACTCTTCTCAGAAGTGCAATTGCATGTGAGTCCTCTCTTCCCATCTCTTCTTCCTACATTTTCTAATATGTGTCTCCTTTCTGAAAATCCCTAGTTTATTTTTTTAGCTTTTTTTTTAAGTTTAAAGAGAATGAAACCAAACAAAATAAAACAGAATAGAACCAACCAAAACAAAACAGTGAGCAGAATACAGGACTTCAAAATAAGATAATAGGAAATAAAAAATGGCTGCCATACTGCCTCTTGTGATTTTCAAAGTAATTGCCTAGGCCATAAGATGTAATAAAATCAAACAAAATAAAACATCCTAGGATCAACCAAAACAAAGCTATGAAAATGTTACACGGTTCAAAGCAAGGTAACAGAAAATCAACCATGGCTACTTAATATATCTTGTTATCTTTGAAATAGCTGCCCATGCCATTAGATATAATAAAATCAAACAAGCCAAAACAGAATAAAACCAAAGAAAACAGACCAATGAAAATGATCCAGGGCTACAAAACAAGATAATAGGAAATTAACAGAGGCTACCAAACTTCTCTTTTTAGATGTTTCCTCTCCTCTCACTTTCACAATTTTGGGCCCTACTAACTCCTTCAGTTTTTACACTAGGGATATAATACAGTGTTCACCCATGTGAGTCTGAACCATTGCACCCATAAGCATGATCTTAAGTTGCATCCATTTACCTACAGGAGACTCATGATTATCCTTCATCACAGCTGGGTAGCTTTCCACTCTACAAAAACACCATATCTTTCTTATCCATTCTGCAGTTGATGGGCAAACTACCCCTGCTTTTCTCTAGTTCTTTGTTGCATGAAGCATTGTTTTCTCTCCTTTGACTTTCAGTATATGAATTTCCTTTCAAGTTAAATATTTCTTATTTATTACGTATTGTGGGATCTTGTTTCTCAATCCGCTCTGCCTGTGTTTCTTTTTATTGGTGAACAGAGGCTATCTACATTCATGGCCAACATACACTGGCTTGTCTCTGCCTTGATATTTTCATGCCACTGACTCCCTAATTTTTCCCTCCATACAGCTGCCTGCCCTGCTTGGTGATCACCTTCTGCTGCTGTTCCAGGAATGATGATCACTTTTACCTCTCTCTAAAATGTCCTTCAGTATTCTTTGTAGGATTTGTTTTGTGGTCACGAATTCCATCAGTTGTTCTTTGTCATCAAAGTATCTTGTTTCTCCATTAACTTTGAAAGACAGTTTTGCAAAGTACATCAATCTTGGTTGAAAATTGTTTTCTTTCAGAATTGAAATTCTTTACTCCAAGCTCTTCTTGATGGTTTGTGTTGAGAAGTATGTCTTGATTCTGATGACTTTTCCTTTAAAAGTGATATATCTCTTCTCTAACACTTTTAATATTCTGTTCTTGTGCTGACATTCTGGGATGTTGATTATTTTATGTCTGGGTGTAGATTTATTTTGGTTATGGGTAGTTGTTGTTGTATATGCCTCACTTGTCTGTACTTCAGGTCCTTTTCCCATGCTTGGGAAGTTTTCTGCTATTACTTCTGTAAATAGTCTTTTTTATGTCATTTGTGTTGATCCCTGCTTTTTCTGACACCTATCAGCCTTAAATTATTTTTCTTTGCATTGCCTTGCAGCCATTGAATTGTTATTTCTTGGTTCCTTGTTATTTTTAAGAGATCTTTCCTTTCATGACTGCTAGCTGCAATCCTGTCTTCAAGGTCTGTGAGTCTATCTTCAATTGCTTTCAAACAATTTTGCTAGCTTGGAATCTGAAGTTTTTAATTACCTGAATATCTCTTTGAATCTGCTTCATGCATTCCAAATCTTACCTACATTGTTCATTCAAGATTTCCCTCACTTTTCTATGCTCTTTTTTTAAAAATCTGTATCTTCTTTAAATATATTCAGCAACCCTTCCATTAATGTTTATCATTTCTTCTTTTACTGAGATACTATTTCTGAGCTGATTTCTTTCACAGTTTCATGAAGTTTTCTTTGCTTCAGTTGCCATCATCCCAGAAATTTCAGATGTGCAACTTCCAGTTTCTTCCATGTCTATTTCTCCTGGGCTTACTCTATGTGGGCTGGAGCCCAGAGATTGCTCTTTTGTCTTGACATTTACCTAGTATTCTCTGGATGAGCCAGTTGTGGAGTCCCAGCAATTCCCATGTTGGCTACCCATCCACGGTATAAGGGAATGGGCCAGACACCTGGTTTTATCTTAATCTAGGTTTCTAGGGAGGCAATGGGGTACAGGGTGTGCTTTTCCAGACACACATGGCTTCTCCAAGGTATGTCTGGCTGGATCTCCCAGCCCACACTGGCTACAGGTCCCTGATGATGGCTTTCATGCTCATGGGGGTGGGGTTGGCTGCTTCTCCCTGCCTGAGCAGGCCACCCACGGAACAATCTCAATGGCAGCCCACATGCCTGTAAATCCCTATTTTCACTGAGACAGCTAATTCATCCTGAGAGCTATGGCATAGTTAATGAGGTTATATATTCCTAAAGATAACCTAGAATCAAATCACACTGTATTTGTAGTATACCAAGAAAAATTTTAAAATGTTAGTGGGAAGTGGAGATGGGCATTAGTTTTTATTGGAAAGTTTACTTTTCTCAAAATGAAGGGGACACTAACATTTTAATTATGCCTATGCAGAACATATCCTCACTTCTGAAGTATTAAAATGAGACAAACCTTAGGATCACAATAGCTCATATAGATTACTTATTATTTATTTTAGAAACTCAAATCTGTATACAGTCTTTACCGGCCAAACGACATGGTCCAAAACTTTTCTTGTGGCAAAATAGATCCTTGTCATTTCCCCAGCTTTATCTTATGTCACAGCCAAACCATAATCTACTCTGCTCAGTCTTGTGCTTCCATGTTGAAGTTTGTTGGACTTGCTGTGAGTCTTGTCCTACCTCTGCCTCTTAACTTACTCAGTTTAAGACTTAAGAATCGCTTCAGGAAATCACTTGTGTCACCACTCTTGTTTCCCCCTGTATTCCATAATAAAGCTCAGCAATGGATTGGTCCTGTTCATTTGAATATTAATTATCTGGTACTGGATGTTACGTGGTCTGAAGACTGGACTGGATGTTCATTACAAATCCTTATGATAAAAAAATCCCTATGATTTATCTCTATCAAGTGCATAAGAAATACGCCATAAATGTCTATTGCTTAGCAATGAATAAAAAACTATCACATGAAATTATTGCATAATTACATGATCTAGTCTTCTTAAAACTGTTTCCAGTATCTTTTTGCACAGTGCTTAAACACATACATACATAGAACCCTTGCAAAAGCTTTCCTTCAATAGAACACATGTGACTAAGCACCAAATTTGTGACACACGCTGTACCAAATTTTAAAAATTATTTTTGTCCTCAAATAATTTAAAATTTAATTGAGTAATATGTCAATAATGAATAAAATAGAAATAATAATAATGTGAAATTATACAACAACACTATAGTGAAAGGTATTTGAATGAATTTGATAGATCTTAATTTAAATCTTATAACAATCCAGTTTGATAGAAACTTTCACTATACTATTACAAAGGAAAAAAACCAAAATCTTTGAGAAGTTATATAACATGCCCAAGGTTCAAGAAAAAGGAAGTGGAAAAGCTGTGATGTGAAACCAAAACAGCCTGACTCCAAAATCTGTGCTTCTAACCACCATGCCATGTTGCCTCTAAGAACATGACATATAAATGCCTATGTGTTCTCCTCTAAAAGTTATTAGGATTAACCACTAAGTGATTGAATAAACGTAATGTTATAACTTTACAGGAGTAAAATAACTCCATGCCAGGTAGATTTGGGAAAATTTTGAGAGAGGTGAAAATAGATTGGAATTCATTTTTCATAATTTATTTGGCAAATCAAAGTGGTAAATAGGCATATCATAGAGAAAACAAGTCTGAGAAACCAAAGATGAGTAAGAACAGGATATGTTCTTCATGAGAAAATACTGGAGAGTACATGGAGCATCATCTTTGGGAAAGAAATCCTAGATTCAGCAGTTCAAAATATTTCTAGTTGACATGGAAGCCACTGGGACAAATAGCCAAAGAGAAATGAACAAAGCATTGTTTCCAAAAAATAATGTCAGTAGCTTATAAAGCAAAGATCAAGGGGAATGAGCTTGGAAACAAGGAGTTAATTAGAACAATAATTCACAGGTTTGAACAGAAGTTATACAAATGTTGTTTGACATACGCCATCTTTCCTGGAAGAATTTGAATTTGAAAGCTCTTGAATTTGGAGATGGAAAATCTGAGTTTAAATTCTATCTCTCTCAAGTCACTGAAAGCCAGAACTGCATTTCCCACATGACAAAATGAGGTTGTTAGAGAGTAATTTTTAAAATAGCATCTTTCATGCAATAAAATGTCAGGTGCCAAAGATTTTGTGTAACCTAATAACTAATAGATAATCAGTCCGATATTACAAGTTGTTCAAAAGAGGATACAAAGAATCACACAGATGGGCAGGAAGAAATGCTGAAAAGGAGCTCACACATAGAATAAAATCAGACACACAAGCTTAAATACCGAATGCTATCTCTCATTTGAGTAAGGCAAAGCACAAACTTAGCAGTACAGGGTGGATAGTAGACAAGGGGGTAGCTCTTGTCTGCTATCCAAGGTGTCCAAGAGACAGAGGCCTAAGGCAGAGCACAAAGGAAGGGGGAATATGTAAACTAAAGATATGCCACATACAAGAACTTAATAACTTCAATGACTGTAAACATTGTGTGCCGTAAACATACAGTCTTAAGATTAATAATATCGACCAGAATGAAAATGGGGACAGGGGATTTAGAGAAGGTAGCAGGTGGAGGGAAGAGGATGGGGATTAAATGAATAATCTATATTATATACACGAATCCACTCCCCAAGATGACTATCAACTGCATGTACTACCAACATGTTAAAAAATAAAAAAGAGGCTCTTTTCTTCCACAGTGAGAAAAGGAAGTCAATTTAGCCTCAATCAGACAAAATGCATTTGTACATCTACAGACAAGAATCACTTCCATTTCTATGAGTTATCTACAATTTACGGAGCTGTCAGAAGCTCAAAGACAATGAACTGGACTAAGACCATGTACAATCAGATAACCACTAAAGACATTTTGCTTTAAAATGCCAAGTTTTCTACTAAAGATATCCAGCAACAACAACAAAACAATTTATTTCGCTCTCTCACTTGGTAAGAGTTCTAATCTCATGATTCAAGTGCAATCATTTAGTGATAGTGTCTGTGATTGAGGGTCACAGCAAGGATTTGAAGCTCCTTAACAGAGAGAATTTGGTCACAAGTTTCCTTCTTCACTCTTTTTTTTTTTTTGAAAGAGAATAAAACAAAAGGGGGCAGTACAGAGCAGATCAGAACAGGACAACATAGGCAACACAGTACTTTGCATCAAGTCAACTGGACATCAACAGTATCTAACACCATATCTCTTACTCTGCTATAGTTGAGCATAGTTTCAAATACAATAATATCAAACATAACACAATAATATAAAGCCATGCATAGAGTGAAAGAATTACAGGGCTTTCTGAATCGAATAACAGAAAATGATCAATGGATAGTATTATATCCCATTTTTGATAAAAAAGAAAAAAAATTGTTTGAACTATCACACATATTCAAATTCCAGTAAGACACAATGTAGTAGATAGAAACAACGGTAGTAGAACAAAAAAAGCATGGTAGGACTTCTAAGAAGGATAATATTAAATCAGCAATAGCTATCATAATGTTTTCTTCAAAACAGCTGTTCATATCATCACATATGATATAGTTGAACAAAACAGGATAACACCATTCCAACTGATGATTGAAAACTTTGAAAGACTTCAAAGCTGTGAGATGGGGACTCATGCTTACCATAAAGACTTATATACTCTTATCAAATCTCATACTAGGGAGATTATATGGTATTTACCCTTGTGAGTTTGGTTTATTTCACTGAAGAGAATGGTCTCAAGTCATGTCCATTTATTTATAAATATCTCGATGTGATCATTCTTTATACCTGAGTAGTACTCCATTGTATAAAAATGCCACAACTTTTTTATCCATTCCTCAGTTGATGGGCACTTAGGTTGTTTCCAAGATCTGGCTATTACAAATTGTGCTGCTATAAACATGGGTGCACATATATCACTGTGGTATGATGTTTTCAGTTCT